>PITA01024309.1:0-26479 GCA_004023965.1 Spilogale gracilis
TTGTCAAAGATGATTTGACCATAGATTTGTGGGTCCATATGTGGGCTCTCCACTCTGTTCCATTGGTCTATTTCTCTGTTTTTGTGCCAGTACCATGCTGTCTTGGTAATCACAGCTTTGTAATAAAGCCTGAAGTCAGGTAATGAGATGCCCCCAGCTTTGCTTTTCTTCTTCAGCAATTCCTTAGTGATTCGGGGTCCTTTTTGGTTCCATATAAATTTTAGGATTGCTTGTTCTAACGTTTTGAAGAATGAAAAAAAAACCCTATTTAAATGTAAAGACACATATGGATTAATAAAGGAATGGAGAAAGATATCCCCTGCTAACACCAGTCAAAATAAAGGTGGAATTAATCTCAGCTAAAATAGACTTGAATAATAGAAGACTATCAGGGATAAAGAAAAGTGTTATATAAAAATAAAGGGATCAGTTATCCAAGGATATTTAACAATCTTCAACATGTATGCACATAACAACATCAGAATACACAAAGCAAACACAGATGGAACTGAAAGGAAATTAGCAAATCCACTATTGTAATTGGAGATCTCCAATCACCTTCTGTCAGTAATTGATAGACTAAGTAGATAGAGAATTAATAGGGGTATAGGTGACCTGAGCAGAACCTTCAACCCCATTTATCTACTTGACATTCTTAAAATATTCACTCCAACAATAGAAAAATAACACATTCTTCTTAAACTCACATGGAACATTTTTGGAAAACATATATAAACATATTTTAATGAATAAAAAATAATGATTATATTCTCAGAATACAATGGAATTAGCCCAGAAATCAGTAACAGAAGAATAACTGTAAAATGCCAAATATTTTTAAATTAAGCAACAGACTTCTAAGTACATTGTGGGTCACAGAAGATGTATGAAGAGAAATGAAAAAGTATTTTGAACAGAATAAAAATACAACATAAAATTTATGGGATTTAGTGAAAATTGTGCTTAAAAGGAAATTCATGGAGTTAAGTGAAAATATTAGATAAAAGGAATATATAAAATTCATAACCTGTGCATCCACCTTGGAAAACTGAAAAATAAAAGAGCAGGTAAAGCCTAGAGAGAGAAGAAAAGAAATAATTAAAATGAGAACAGAAATCTTTGAAATGGAAAACAGAAAAACAATAATTACCAATTTGATAAATAAGAAACATCACTACTGATACCATGGACATCAGAAAAATAATGACCAAATAGTGTGGATGATTCTGTTCTCACAGATGTGATGACATACGTGAAACAGACTAATTCCTAAAAGACACAAACTATCAGGACTCCCAGAAGGAAAAAGAGCCTGAATAGCCCTCTCTCTTCAATTTAAGTCAGTATTTTAATAATTTCCTCCCTGCCTGAGGGGGAAGAAATTTCCATGCTCAAATGGTTTCACTGATAAATTATACCGTGCATTGTAGGAGGAAATTATACCAATTATCAACTATTTTCTTTTCCATAAAATAGGGGCAGAGGGATGGAGACATCAGTGTGACCTCATGTTTAGGTTAATATTGATGCAGACGGATACAGAGAGAAAAATACTTCAGATGGTTCACCTGTACAAGAACAGCTGATATTGTTGTATACTTTCTTTCTCTGCCTTTGAAGGGCATCTAGACGCGGACATTCTAGTAGCAGTGGACACACCTTGTGCTCAGATCTTGGTCTCTAATACCACCGTCCATCACAAGGAATAGAGAGAGAGTGGAGGATAAGAAGCATACTAGAGACACCTGCCCTATCTTTAGTGCCAGAAATAAGGAACTGCTCCCAAGACAAAACAAAAACCACAATGATAGGGCTATTGGGACAGGACACAGGAACCAGCTGGAAGGGTTCCCAGCAGCCACACTGGGATCGTCAGTGTGACAGAGCAAAGGAGTCATGTATTAAAACCTGACACATGAAATAAATATCCTTGAATCCATACTTACATCAATAAATGTTTGAATGGATACATAAGAGGGGGGGAATTAGACAAATCAACTCTGCAGAAGAGTTCCAAACCATTTATGTAGATACTCTACCCATAAGAAGATGGGACCTACTTCTCTCCTGATGTGTGGACTGCACAGTTTCTTCCTTCCAAAAAGGATGAGATGGGAAGAGGAGGGGATGGGGGAGTGCAGCTTTATAGAGGTAAACCCAACAAGCACCAGCTCGGCCAGCATCAGAGATGAACCCTAACGTGAAAAGTCATGTCGATAGTGTGCTCTTTGATCTGATATGAGACAGATGGCACTTTCCCTGGCTGGTCTTTCTTCCCAAAACACGTAATTCCAGTCTAATCATGGGAAAAACATCAGACAACCCAGATGAGGGACCTTCTACAAATTGCCTGAGCAGTCTTCCTCAAAACTGTCAAGGTCATCCAATACAAGGAAAGTCTGAGAACAGCTGACAGTTGCCTAAGGAGGCACAGAACTCAATATAATGCCGGGGACTTAAAAAGAAGGCATTAGGTAAAAAACTAAGAAAATCCAAAGAAAGTAATAAAGTATGGGCTTTAGTTAACAATAATGTGTCACTGTGGGTTCAGTAGTTGTGAGGGATGTACTATAGTCCTATAAGATGCAGACAACAGGGAAACTGGGCATGGGGGGTATAGACGTTCTATACTATCTTTGCTATTTTTCTGTAAATCTAAATACATCCTAAAGTGTAAAGTTCATTTAAAGAGTAAAAGAGAGAGAGATGGGTCGATACCGTCTCTGCCCTCCTTGGGGACACAGGTGCTCATCAAATACACTCATTTAAATAAAGCTATATTAAAATTGAGTCAGAACTGTGGTCAGTAGTGCAAAGGAGGGAGTGGGGTACCTTGGGAGGCCCTATCTGGTCTGGGAGCGATGGAGGGTGCCGCACCGAGAGGGCCCACGGGAGTGATGGGGGTGGCGGATGATGGGCCTTGAGATCAGAGGGCGGAAGGTGGAAGACGGGATCGTCAGCAGAGAAGAGGTGTGACCAGGCTTTGTTTGAAGGGTGGGCATGGCTGGAAGGTGGAAGGTAAAATGGGCAGGATTGGTGATTCAGCAACGCAGAGAAGGGAGCTCCCTGAGAGAACATAGATTTTTGTCTTGAACAGCTACACGGCTAGCGCTGTGGGGTGCGAGCCCTCAGACCCGAGCGTTTGAAAAATCGCAGATGGCTGGACCCTACCGCCACGGCTTCTGATCCTGCAAGCTTCGCGGGGCCTCGATGTTTCCATTTGCATTTCTGACAAGTTCCCTTTGATGCTGGTGTTGCTAGCCTGGGGCCTCTCCTAGCTCTCTTCCCACGTGCGGGAGACAGCACAGCCTAGAGCGTGAGCTTCAAAGTCATGGCTGTGTGTCCTGCTGGTCCTGAGAGTGGCCGCTTCCCAGGAGACCTGAGATGGGGTCGGAGGGCTCGGGTACGTCCTCCCACTCGCGGCACATGGGCCCTCCTGATATGAAGACCATATGTGCTCAGCCTCGCAGCCCCTGCCATGAGTTCGCATCCTGATAAGATTTCTCTAGGATTTCTCTCCTATTTGATACAGTCTTATAGGGGAATTTGATACTTACAATGTATGGGGGCTTTTAAAACATACGTATAAAATACCCATGAAAGTTGTGGTATGCCCTACTTAGCATTTAGGACCCTGGGGCCTCAGCGCAGTAGGCTCAGTGGCGGCGAGTGTGTTCCACAGGGATCCGTGTCCTTGGAATTGGCTTCATCTGAGTGCACCATTAAAGGAAGCCGGTGGTGAGGGGGATCGGCACTTCTGCATTCCGGCTGGTTCTGTGCTGGGGCTGGAGGCGTAGGCCCACTTCCCTAATCGCAGATGCCGTGCAGCTGCAGGAAGGACTCTGACTTGTAGGGGCTTGTCTTCTGCTTTGCCTTGTTTCCACTGTTCTCCATTTGAAAGCTTCTCTCCATCTCTGTGGTCTTTTCTGCCTCCCACACTCCGAGCTGTCCCAGGCTCCTGATTCCAGACCTGCATTTGAATCCAGGAGAGGAAGGTAGGTTGAATGTGTGGGAGGCAGGCCCATCCAAAACACTGGCCTCCCGCTTCCCCCTCTCCTGGGGCGTCTGCAGGAAGGGGGCCGCTCTCAGGTCTCACCAAGTCCAGGGCTGCCTGTAGCCCTCCCACTGCAGCCCACACTCTTCTGCTGAGCACACGCAAGTACTGTTCCTTCCAGTCCTTTCCTGCCATCCTGTGGCCAAACCACCCTCCTTCCTGTCTTATAACTTTGGCCACCTACTCAAGCATCGTGATCGTGAGTCTCCCACAAATAGGCTTGCGCAGACTAGGAAACGGTGAGGAGTAGGTGACTTTAAACATCGGTTGAGCAACGCTTGCTGTAGATGTCTTAACCCATGTGAGCTCATCCCTCTGCGTTTAAATCAGGTGGTTTGATTTCTCCTGTGCCCTCCAGGCCTCTGTGGTTTGTGTGAATGAGGTTCGGGGAGGGGAACCCCAAAAATAGTCTCCGGAAACTGAAACTCTCAGCTGGGCCCCTCTGGATGAGAGCAGAGGAGCCAGCCTCCGTGGGGTGACCAGGGCTTCCCTGGAGAGTCCCCTAGACTGTCGTCTAGAGCAGGACTGAGGGAGACAAGGCTGTTTTGTGGTATGTCCCACTTCCCTGGGGGGGTGTCACGTGGAGAGGCCGGTGAGAGCGAGCGGTCACGTTCAGTGTGTGTTGTGTGCTCTGTAAGGTCATTGTCTTTATTTCCTGATTTTGGGACACCGTGGCTGGGTGTGTGCGACCCCCTGGCTGCAACCCCACCTCCTCCAGGAGAGCAGGAGAGGGACATGACCCAGGGATGCCGTGGGTGTCCTCTTGTGCTCACGGAGCTTTCGCTAAGCCCAGCTCAGGCGGTAAGACCCACGTCCTCACTCCGAAGCCCCGCCCGGCTGTGCACATCTCTGTGTGCCCGGAGCCCCGGGGGGAGGCCATGCAGATGCAGGGCCCTGGTCCGCTCTCGGCCCGCCTGCTACCTGCTGCCTCCTTTCTTCCCTGGCCCCTGGGGGTGGCCCGCTCATCTCTCTGCTCACCCCACGTGGAGGGTGAAATGCCGGCTTGCAGCAGAGGCTCTCAACAGGGAAACTGCTTGCAATCCAGACTCACCGTCTCTGTGCGAGGCCTGAGCTGGGGCGGGATCCCCCTCCAGGGGCTGCGTCTGGGCCGGGCCTGAGGGCCGCGCTCAGCAAGCTCAGGGTGTAAGTGAGCGGGAGCTCTTGCCGGGAAGCTGAACGGGCAGTCGCCCTGCCACTCACACTGGGAGGCAGAGCGGTGTAGACAGCCGAGGCCCTGGGGTTCTCATGGTCCTGGGGTAAACGCAGTCTGGGGGCCCCTGCAGCAGACCCCAGCCCCCCTGAGCCACTTCTGCTCCTCCTTTCCTGGAGGAGAGAGATTCTCTTTCCCACACGGCACCGAGGAAAACCACTTGCACATAGTAGCTGCTC
This sequence comes from Spilogale gracilis, assembly GCA_004023965.1. NCBI lineage: Eukaryota > Metazoa > Chordata > Mammalia > Carnivora > Mephitidae > Spilogale > Spilogale gracilis. The sequence goes on from PITA01024309.1 coordinate 5,444, forward strand.
AACAAACATAAAGAATGCATGATTTGCTGCTATTTTCATGTTAAATTCGCTTATGGTGGGCTGGTCGCCTGTTTGCAAGGAAATGTGTTGAGAGCCAACATGTATGTTGACATCGAAGCATGATATCCGCGATGTGTGCGGACACGCCCGGGGAAAGGGGTCAGGTAGGCGTGCAGCCGGGCTCTCCGGACACCCCAGACGTTGGCCGAGCGGCATCTGTCTGTGCTCCTCGCGCTGTTCGGGCTGCGAGTTCGGGAAGCGTCAGAAACAAACTCAGGCTCGAAGGTTTGGTGATACTTTCAAGTAGAAACTTCTCCTCTATTTCGAAATATTAGTAAAACAACAACAGCAGCAGCACCACTTTCTCTGGCCTTGGGTTTACTTTTTGTTTCTGAATCGTGTGTCTCTGTCTTCTTAGAAGCTGTGCTTTCCCCCAAAGGCAGAAGAGGGGACGTTCGGCAGAGATGGGGGCACATGGCCTGCCGGGGGCCTCGGGGGGGCTGGGGACAGTGCTGTGGGGCGGGCTCCCGGAGGACGGGCCCGTGTTGCTCAGGAAGCCGGTGGACACGGGGCTGACTCGGGTCAGGGCCGCGGTCCTGGGTCTCCGTGGGCGGCTACAGTGTGTGTCCACATGTTATCTCCTGAGCGGCGAGGTCCTGTGGCAGGAGGCAGTGCCTATCGCCCTCTGCAAAGCGGCCCTGGGTGGTCGTCTGAGCGTGGGGGCTGCCTGGGGCCGCCCCCTGCACCTGCCTGGCCTGGTCACCTGTCCTGAATAGTCAGCTGACCCCTGCCCAGCCCAGGAAGCTCTATTGCCCCTGTAGCCTGGGCTCTTTCCTCTTTCTTATGAAAATGAATCAAACCCACAGATGAGGTAGTTCCCTCTAGCAAGTCCCGCCCTGAATTTTCTCAGCTTCAAGCTGCAGAGGGAATTCCCAGGCAAACTTCTATCAGGGCTGGCTTGCATCGAGGTATCTCCGTGGCCCCAAAGGTCCGAAGCCAAGGTATCTTTTCATTCCCCTCCGAGGCAGGGCTCTGGCACAACGTGTCCCCAGATTTTCCACAGGGTGCCATTCATTTCTGCCACTGTCGCCTGGGGAGATACAGTCCCTATTCTCTGGGGAGGGGGGTGTGACATCAGCCACCTTAGCCTGCTAGGCGCCGATGGAGAGGGGCTCTGCAGGAAGAAGGGGGGTGGGCAGCACCTGCAGGAACCGCGGTTCAGCGGGTCTTAAGAAAAGCAGACGTCTTCGAGCCCTGCTCGGGGCCTCTGATAACCGGGACAGACAGGGCTTAAGAAAAAAACGGAAGTACGAAGACACAGCCTCGCCTCCTCAGGCTGAGGTTAAAAGCAGGGAGATGAACATGGATTTAGGGAAGGAGAACACATTTCAGAACGTAGCCTTACCCCGAGGCAGGGCCGTGCCACGAGGATGGGTCTTTGCCGGGGCGGGGGAGCTGCGTCCGGTCGCGAGCCTGATTATCCCCAGATTCCACGGTTATGAGTTCATCTTCTCACCGAAATGTTTTTGCAACCATAGCCGTGTGGTCGTTTGTGGACGTGTGCAGAGCCGTGAAACACGCCCGTTCCCAGCTGGCCGAGGCCCAGTGGGGCTGCCCTCCGCCTCCTTGCCCGTCCCGTCTGGGCTCACACGGCGAACAGGTGTCCTTTTCGGGGCTGTTTACTGCTGTGCTTTTTGCAGCTGTTCGAGCTTTCGGCTGGTGACTATGGAGAGCGGCCCCAGGCTTGGTGTGGCCCTCGGCACTCGCCAGCCGTGGTGTCCGGGCACAGGCCCCTCCACGGGGTGCCGCTCGTTTCCAACCTTCCCTGCCCTTCGCTCACAGTGATGGCGGTAGTGAATTTCACTGGGGACATTTGAGCATCTAATTTACTGGTGAGAATGTCACTGCAGGGGAAGGAACATGTCAGATTTGCCGGCAGTGCAGACCACGAACACAGTGATTTCCCGTCAGGGGGCCTGGGGTCGTTGTCCCCAGGGGACGATTGGAAACCTCTGGAGATGGTTTGGGGTTGTCCCAGCGGGGGAGTTGGGGGATGCTAGTGGCCTTAGTCAGTGGAGGCCCACTGGTCATGGACAAGACAGCCCCACGACGGACTTATCCAGCCCCAACTTAGGAAACCCTGAGCCGCAGTGTTACCACACACGCCGAGGGTGGGGACAGGATTTGGTCACCGTGGGAAGGGCACCATTCGTCAGCTAGAAGCCCAACATGAATACCGGGGTGCTGAGGCCACTCATAGTCACGACGGGGGGGACACCAAGTGCAGACCCAGGAGTGGCCTGTGCCCCTGCTTGTGGAGGTCCCCAGGGTGATGGCACGAAGCCAGCTGCACCTTGAAGAGGGTCTTGGGTGAAATGGAACCGTGTGGGCAAAGTGTCTGGGATGGTGAACACTCTAGAACTAATGTGACGGGGACAGGAAGGTGGCTCGGCCACGTCTCCCTGCCTGCCATGTAGGGAGCAGACCGTGAGGAGGCAGGTGGTGGGGACAACTGGGTAAGACCCATCGACCTGTGAGAGGCGGTGGTTTCCTGCAGGGTGGAGTCTGGACGGGTGGGGGATGGTGAGAAGCCAAGGCTTTGGGACGGACTTGGACGAAAACTTATGAGTGATTCCTGGAGAGCTCCTGGTCCAGCCTCCCGCTCGGAGCTCCGACGCCCCGGGGGCGAGCACGCTGTCTTGTGACTCTGCGGGATAGTGCGCTGTGACAGGGAGGGGTCTGCAGGCTCCAGGGTCTCGTCCCCAGTGGCTGCGGAGCGCTGGTGTCCTTCCCCAGTTAGGACAGGCTGAAAGAGGGAGGTGCCTGCGGGCACGTGAAGTCCACTCGCCTGTTGGACAGCCAGGGGGAAATGTCAGGTGAGCAGCGTTCGGGTCAGGAGCTCGGTGGGCAGGGGTGGCTGTGGGATTGGTGAGCACTGCCCATGTGGAGGGGGGCGGCCTGTGCAGGGGGAAGATGAGGCCGGAGCCCCAGCCCCAACCCCGGCTTGCAGAGTAAGCGAAGGAAGGAGCCTTGGAAGAGGGGGTCAGCAAATAAGAGAGAATGACCCACTGAGGCAGGGCCGCTGGGCTCCGTGCAGTGCTCCTAAAGGTCAGGCTGGAGAGGGCAGACGGCGACCTTGGGTTTAGCCAATCGGTGACATTGGCAAGACTGTGAGAATAAAGGCCAGGCAGGGACCACGGGGGGGGGAGGGGGGCGGGGGGGAGCAGAGGGATGGGGCGGGGCGTGGACGGTCCCGAAGCAGCAGTGTGTGAGTCACCCAGGGGCCCTCCGGCCCGTCTCTCCGCACCACTCCTGACCTGGGCACCTTGACCTACAGGTCTGGGCACCAGCTTCTGAAAACAGAACTCGATCACTCTGTACACGTTCTTTTGAAATCTGCTTTTATTCATCAGCCAATGTCTGTGGCCACCTGCCGCGTGCCGGGAACGGTTCCAGGCGCCCAGGGGGGGCAGTTGGTCCCAAAGCCGGCACCCAGGTGGGGGCCCGAGATGGGGGTCCCGCTCGTGGGAAGTCCTGGCGTGGGAGGGGATTGTTGCCTGCGGAGATGAGCTGGGGGGCGGGGTTCAAACAGCAGAGTGAGAAATGGTGCCCCAGGCATCACAGAACATGGTTTCATGTCATAAAACCGTCTTCTGTTACGAGCTGCCCATTGAACCTGGGTCATCGAAAGGCCCCCGAGGAGTAAGGGAAGCCTGCTCTGAGGAGCTCACCCCACAGCATCCAGCAGCCCCAGCTCATCGAGAAGTTGGCTGCGCCCGTGTGTGCCGACCGAGACTCGGGGGGTCTCAGCCGTCACTGTGCGGGGCTCAGAGGGCCCCTCTGTTGGAGCGTCCAGATAAAGCGGTTTCACACGTGCGGAAGAATCACCGGGAATGTTAAAATAGGGCCACACTCAGCAGCATGTTCTCCCCGTGGGTGTTAAACCCGGTCTGCGCGGCAGAGCTTTCCTGGGGTTGGAGGAAAAGGTAGATCTGGCAGGAAAGCAGGTCGCAGGCAGGGCTGGGGCTGAGCTGGCGGGCAGGTGCGGGGCGGGGGTGCACAGAGGGGGAGCCACCACCCTGGGTCCCTGGCTCAGCAGCAGGGGTGGCGCCGATGAAGGCCCTGGGCAAAGGCCCAGCCTGGCGGGGGGGTCACCGTGGTGAGCCAGCACTCGTTCTGGAAAGCAGGGGAGGACAGCTGTGTGGGGTAGAGCCCGGGGGAACCCAGAAGGCCCTGGGCTGCGCTGGGGGGACGCGGACAGGGCCTCACGGTGCTCACACCCCAGAGCAGCCCCAGCCCGCGTCCCAGCTCTACTTGCCGGAGCCTGGGTCAGGAGCAGCAGCAGCGGTCCAGGGCGTGCACTCAGGCCTGCACCGTGTCCCCCCCGGAAGTCACATCACGCAGGAAAGGGTGTTCAGCCACGGTGCATGCCCCCCACATACCTCCCGCCTGGAAAAGCGGAGAGGCGCTGCCAGCTGCCGCCTGCCTGGGGACAGGTCCGAGCTTCCCTGCTCTCGCCTGGAGGACGAGCCCCATCCTGTCGTCCGCGATGCGCCGGTCCCGCCGGAGCGCCAGCCCCAATGCATGTAGCCCCAAACCGACAAATTTTGGAAAAGATCGTTGTTAGGATTACCAAATTAAAAAGTATTTGTTCACATTTAAAGTAGTGTTCTTGAGGACTCACAGGTTTCAGCTGAGGTCCACAGGGGTTTCTGCAGGAGAGGATGGGGGGCAGGGCAGCTGTGGCCCGTGGACCAGGCGTTGAGGGATGAGGCTGCCAGGCCAGGAGGGACAGGGCATTGGAGAGCAAGCCTGAGAGAATGCAAGGACTGCGGGCTCCATGCTGAGGGTCCTCGCCGGTGGCGGGCAGTGGCCCAATTAGCTGGGAGGGAGAAAGAGTCGGAAGAGAAATACTGCTTCTTTCCAGGGAGGTCTTTTTGCTAACGGCCTCCCTAGACGTAATGCAGACGGGGCTGAGAGAGGGCCTACTAGAACCCTGGACAGGGAAAAACTAACCATCGTCGAATATGAACGAGGAAGCTAGAAAATTGTATATATCATTATGTATAAGAAACTGATGCTTTGGGGGGCTCACTCAGGAGAATGGATTTGGCTGTCCCGCGTGGAAAAAACCGTTCCCAATGTCCGGCAAGTGCTTGTAGGCTGTATCGCTGTGTGTGAGTCCATGGGCGTCTGAGTGTGACCTAAAGGGACAAGCACTTTCCCCCCTAGCCACACAGATGACTTACCCAGATGATTTTCCATGGCTAACAGGCCCTTTCGGTTAAAACATGCACTTTTTTGGATACTTTTCAGATTGGCCACAACTGAGGGAAAATTCGGTCAGTTAATGATGCCTTCACGCTTCCCTTCTGAAGTGTGTGTGCCTGCATAGTGTGGGACGTGCCTTCTTTGCGACCGACGTCCTCATCACGTGTGCATGGCGTGTGGCAGGTGACAGGAAGTGGCCTGGAGAAGGACGGAAGGGACCGCCAGCCGCCTGCGGCCAGGGTCACTGAGACGCCGTCCTCTTCATGCCTCGGGGCAGGGCTTGTGGTCCTACCCCCGAAGGTGCGCGGGCCGTGGTGCCCGCCGTCCCAGCCTCACGTGGTCTGTGAATGGGGCTCGCACCTCGGCTGTCCGGTGTCGGGGTCCGGCGTACCCAGAACCCCAGTGTCCGGGTACAAGCGTGATGGGCAGTGTCTTTGCTGCACACAACCAGCCGTGTGCGTCCACAGCCACTGTCTGCGCCCGGAGAGGGAGCTGGGCCGGGCTCTGCCGTGGGCACCGGCTGGTGCCCAAGCCTCTGCCAGGGGGACCTCTCCTTGCTGTAGCTCTTAGAACTCTCAGTCCCAACCAGGTCCCGTTTGCCCAGTGCTGTGCGTTTGGGCTCCCTGGGAGGGTGTGTCTGGAAGCTGATGGTGTGGGAAGGACAGAAGGACAGAAGGATGGCCACCGGGGGTGAGGGCTCCGCTGCCCGGTCCCGAGAGGGCAGAGCTCCCAGCCGTCGGGAGGACCTGGTCCCACTTTCCGGGGCTCAGAGGTTTAGCCGCCTGACCTGTGTCCCATCTTTCCTTCCCCCCCCCCAGGAAGACCCCCGACGTGTGCCCGCGGCCCGAGACGGGGAGGTGCCAGCATGGCGGGAAGCGCGGCAGACAGCGCCAACCACCTGCCCTTCTTCTTCGGCAACATCACGCGGGAGGAGGCGGAGGACTACCTGGTGCAGGGGGGCATGAGCGACGGGCTGTACCTGCTGCGTCAGAGCCGCAACTACCTGGGCGGCTTCGCGCTGTCGGTGGCGCACGGGAGGAAGGCGCACCACTACACCATCGAGCGCGAGATGAACGGCACCTACGCCATCGCGGGCGGCAGGACGCACAGCAGCCCGGCCGAGCTCTGCCTCTACCACTCGCAGGAGTCCGATGGCCTCATCTGCCTCCTCACCAAGCCCTTCCACCGGCCGCCGGGGGTGCAGCCCAAGACCGGCCCGTTCGAGGACCTGAAGGAGAGCCTCATCCGGGAGTACGTGAAGCAGACCTGGAACCTGCAGGTGCGCCCCAACCGTAGAGAGGACGCCCCCCACCCCCGCCCGCAATGCGGGTCACCCAGTCACCCCGCTCACATGGCACCCCCCAGACAGGGGTCGTCCTGTTCAAGCGGGTGGGCTTCTGATTCTGTAGCCTCCTAACGTGTTTCAGGCAGAATGTTCTGGGCAAGCCCACAAGGGGCTGCAGCAGCCTGTCATTCCCTCCAGTGCCCCATCGTTCCCCTGCAGTGCCTAGTGACGGGTACTTAATGTTCGGAACATCCTTCAGCCCACTGTTCCCAGCCTCTGAGCATGATGACCCCCAGCTCGTCAGGTGGGCCACGGGGACGGAGCGTGTGTTTAATGGGTACACAGGGGTAGGTCTTCAATCCACAAAGGCCCCAGGGCGGGGAGGTGGGGAAGGCTCAGTCCCTGCCCCCCGCAGGGCTGGTGGAGGGTCTTCTGCCCGGACCTCTGTGTTCAGACATCTGTCTGGGTTTCCGGGGTGCATGCACCGTGGGTTGCCGATGGCCTCCGACGCCCACGGGCATGTGACAGGACAGGGTTTAGAAGGTTTTACGCAGTGGCTGCTTTCCCTGCTCGAATGGGATCTCCACGAACTCACCCGTGCACACGGAGAGCTGTCCTCTGCTCAGCAGGGGTCGTTGGAGATATTAGCTAGGCCTTAGGCTCTCCTTTTACTTTTTTAAAAGTCAGGTCAGATATATGGAGTTGTAATTTATCCACAGGAAAAATGAAGCTTTTGCAGCATACAGTTCTGTGAGTTTTTACCCACACAGAGCCCAAGATAAGCTGTCCCCACCTGCTTTCTGTCCCTGCGGTGTTGCCTTTTCGGAATGTCGCATACAAAGGGACACACACGTCTGCTCATTTGGATGCATTATGTGCTTATTTTTACTTCTTCTCGTCCTCCTCGTAACGCCCAGTAACCCAGAGTGGGGTCTTCTGTACGGCTGCGGAGAATACCGTGTCTCCCACTAACCGCGACCGGGAAGGGAACTCACGTGGCTGCCAGCCCCCTCCACGTCCTCCGTGGCTTGTGGCCACATCTGCACGTACAGGCTGCAGAGCGGGTGCTGGGAGGAGGCCTCCGTGGGCAGGCGGGAAAACCACGTGTCCTCTGTGGTGTGCACCCTGGAGCTTCTGAGCCATCGGGAGGGGAGTCGGGTTCTGATCCAAAGCAGGGATCCCTGTCCACGGGGAGGCAGGAGGCCTGGTCTCCGGCCTGCGGGATTGTGCCAGACAGTTTCTAAAGCCTTGCCCAGCTTCAAAACACCAACCTCTAAAATCAGCATTGTTAGTTACCTACCTGAAGGTACTTATTTATAAGGATCTTATGGTTTTATTTATGGTGAATGAATGAATCACCACGTCAGGACTTGGGACGGATTAGAAGGGATTCCTACATCTTTTTCTCATGTGCCCTTCGTCCCGCTCTGCTCCCTTCTCATGGCAGGGTCAGGCCCTGGAGCAGGCCATCATCAGCCAGAAACCTCAGCTGGAGAAACTGATCGCCACCACAGCCCACGAGAAAATGCCCTGGTTCCACGGGAAAATCTCACGGGTCGAATCTGAGCAGATTGTCATGATAGGATCCAAGACAAATGGAAAATTTTTGTAAGTACGGTGCCCTTGCCCCTCACCGGCTCCTGCCGGGCCCACTCCGAGACTCGGGGTAACTCCGCTTCTGGAGTCCACATGGCCCAGGGAAGGCTCCCACGCTGTCATCGGACGACACGCAGGTCGGGCCGCCGTAGGACATTCCCAAAGCCATCCCCTTGTAATTCAGCCCGTGTTTTGCCCGGCCGGACCCCGAAGCCAACACCCTTCCTGGGTCCTGAGAAACACAGCATTTAAAGAAATGTTATTCCATCATTTTGCATTTCGTGGCAAGGGGAGGGTGCATGACGGTATCTGTGGCTGTCCCCGTGCACTCACAGCCCCCGAGAACTCAGGTGTTAACTTCTCCTCTGTCACTTGGACTCAAATGCCAGGAGGACAGATAGCAAAGAAAACGTGCTGAGCGTTGGAGCGGTTTCCTCTGGCGGCCGTGGTCCCGTGCAGGTTTGCAGGTGACTCAGAAATGAGGCTTGTGTCCCCAGTTCTGCTCATGATCACCGACGACTGATGGGCCTCAGTGCTCAAGATCCTGGGGACGCTGGCCGCCTCGGGGCAGGGGCAGCGGTCGCAGACGGCACCGGACTGTCTCAGGAGGCTGTGAGCCGTATCCCCGGGGTGCTGCGGCCGAGCTAACAGCCCACCGTGGCTGGCGGGGAGCCGGCTCTCCGTTTCTCACTGCTTGGTGACCCTCCAGAACAGAGTAGCCAGGTTGGCCCGCGGTGGGAGCTGGGGCGTGACTGTGGGCACAGTGGCAGCCTCCAGCAGAAATCCTGTGGGTGGGGCAGTTTTTCCTCATGGGGCACCTGTCTGCCCATTTCCCCCTGAGATTCAGACTTTTACCGTCTTCTGAAAGACTAATTTCCAACACAAGTGTCATGGGACCATGCACATAGCATCTTGGTGCGTGAAGTTAGCCCCGAGTGGTCTAACCCAAAGAGCGAGCAAGGCCTCTGGCCTTCTCGCTGGTCCAGACACCTGCTCTCAGGCTTGTTGGGGACCAGCTGTGGTCAGAGCCAGCTGCCTGCTCCCCGCTCACATGGCGAGGGGAAAGGGAGTGTCCCAGACAGCCCACGGCTCAGCTCTGGGTTCCTTCCCCGGCCGCGTTCTCAGGCTCATCTCCACTTTCCCATAGAATGTCTTTCCTGCCCACTTTGCCGTCACGGGAGTTGGCTTACCCATCAGTGAGAAGCGTCCACCAGTAACCCACAATCGTGAGGGCTGCGGGCGCCATTCTGCATGTTAGAGACCGGCCACAGGGTCTGCCTCCTGAGCTAACACCTCAGCAGGGGGAACGGATGTGAGCAATTGAACAAAAACGCTACAGTGGGCTGGGGCGCAGAACGGTAGGGATGGAGCATGCCGTGGCCGGGGGAGCAGGTTCTGTTTTGTGCCAAAATGAGGGGCCTCGCTTCAGGGAGACCCTCGAGCAGAGGAGAGGCGAAGGCTGTGGGGAGTCGCCAATCAGGAGCAACGTGTGCCTTGGGCGGGCGGGCTTCGGAGGGCTGGTGGGCACCGGCAGTCAGTCCGCGCATCTGCGGCAGGTGTCGGTCAGAGTCTGCTGCCGTTCAGTGGGACCCATCCGGTGGGCGTAGCAAAGGGTCTGTGCAGAGGCGCTGGAGTGAGCACGCCCAGAGGCCACACGGTGCGCATTTATGCGCGCATGAACCCAAGTGCAGTGTTCGCTTTTCTGCGCATTTCAGGGCCTGTGTCTTCTTGTGCCTGAGCGTAAGAGCTGTGCATGGTGCTTGTTGGAAGACAGAGTGGCGTGTGGGCTGATGTGTGGCTCTTGAGCTGTGGCTGTGCTCCGTGGCCCCACTCCATGGTCCTGCTCTGTGGCCCTGCTCTGTGGCCATCACTCTGTGGCCCTGACCCGTGGCCCTGATCTGTGGCCATCACTCCGTGGCCCTGCCCCATGGCCATAAATCTGTGGCCCTGCTCTGTGGCCATCACTCTATGGCCCTGCTCCGTGGCCATGACTCTGTGGCCATCACTCTGCGGCTCTGCTCCATGGCCCTGCTCTGTGGCCATCACTCCATGGCCCTGCTCCGTGGCCCTGCTCTGTGGCCATCACTCCGTGGCCCTGACCCGTGGCCCTGATCTGTGGCCATCACTCTGTGGCCCTGCTCTGTGGCCATCACTCCGTGGCCCTGCTCTGTGGCCCCGCTCTGTGGCCATCACTCTGTGGCCCTGCTCCGTGGCCATGACTCTGTGGCCATCACTCTGTGGCTCTGCTCTGTGGCCCCTCCCCATGGCCCCACCCTGTGGCCATCACTCCGTGGCCCTGCTCTGTGGCCCTGCTCCGTGGCCCTGTGCTATGCTGTGTGGACCTGTGTCTGGTCAGGGCCAGCGCTCTGGGTCTCTTCCCTGCAGGTGTGCCCCCGTTGTGAGCACAGCCCCTCTGTGTCTTCCGTGGCGTCAGGGAGGAGGGGGAGGCAGGATTTCAGGGAAGGGGGATGGTCATGTGGGATGCTGCACTTGGCAAATGAGCCGCACGTCATCCCTCCTTCCTGACATTTACAGTTCATTCTCTGACCTCGTCCTGGGGCTGGATTTTCTCCACGTGGGGCTGAGCTTCTCAGTCTGCGCTGCTGGTTTCCTACACTGGTCTGGTCCCAGCCCTTCTAGGACACGGTCTGGCTGCAGTCAGCAACCTGCTGCGTGCTCCTACCCCAGCCCCCCACACCTCGCTCAGGGGCACTCGTTCCCGGCATGATCCCGTCTCAGACCCGCCAAGGCCGGTCTGCCGTCCCTGGGCCCCCCGGAGCACCTGGTAGGATAAGAACCAAGGAGGCTCTCAGATCCAGAAACAGAGCCTCATCTCTGTGTCATGAACTAGATTTAAGATAATTTAATGTTTGTGAGCATGCTGCGTGTCGTGCCTAGTGCTTCGTAGATAGTTCATAAGTACAGACTCTCCGTAACAAGTGCTGGGGTTATGTCCGATAAACCCTAGGAGGTGGAAAATATCCTAAGTCAAAAATGTATTTAACATGCCTGCACTCCTGAACAACAGCGCGGCTGAGCCCGGCCCACCGTGCACGTGCTCAGAGCCCCTCACGCGAGTGTTCCGTTGGGCTAAATCATGGACAGAAGCCCATCTGGTGGTCGGGTCTGATGGTCTCGTGTGAGTTATGAAATGCTGCGCAGAAAGTGGCGGAACTGTCCGTCGTCCGCCCTCCCGATGGCGTGGCTGCGGGGGGCTGCAGTCTCCTTGCCCCGCGGAGAGGACCCCACCTGCACACGCCGCCGGCCCGGGGAGATCCGCATTCAGACTCTGAAGTACGGCTTCCACCAGATTCGTATGACTTTCTCTCCACCGCCCTAAAGTTGAAAAATCACAAGACAAACTGAATCGTGAGCTGGGGGCTCTGTGTACAAGCTGGTTTGGGGCCCTAAATGAACCCAGGGATGCCGCTGGTCAAAGCTAAAGGCTTGCCCTTCCCATGCAGAGAACGAGCTTACAAGAGTTCATTCTGGAGTCTCCGATTTGCATTCATGGCTCAGTGCGGCCAGAGCCCTTTCTTGAGAAAACGCACACCCCTGCCACCCGCAGAAGACGCAGAAGGGAAGTCAGCGTGTCTCAAGACATGTGAGGCCTGTGTGACGTTGTCAAGGTACGGGAGATAAACAGCAGAAATCCCAGCCAGCAGGCTGTGGCGTGTCGGGGGGAGGCCGGCCGACTCCGCTCCACTTTCCTCTCCTCAAGGATCAGAGGGTAAAGTCCACGTGCGGGGGCAGAACCCTTGGGCCAGAAGACCCTTACTGCTTGTGGCTGTGAATCCTGGATTTTCTAAACAGGGACTGAGGCACAAGGGGGCTTGCCCATGGTTGTCAGGCAAGTAGGAGAAGAGAGCCCGGACCCAGGGTCCTGACGGGTCTGGGCTGAGACAAGAGCAGGGACCCCACTCCCAGCAGCGCCCTGTCCCCCCCCCCCCCGCGCCCCATGCGGGGCATGGCACCAAGGCGTGTCCACGGGAAACGTCAGCTTTCCTCCATCTGTCTCCCATCCACACAGCCTGTTGGGACCCCTCCGCCATGACTTCGAGAAGACAGGCATCGGGGTCTTTGCACTATGCTCGAAGAATGAAAGGTCGAAGTGTAAAAGCTCTTCACTGTGGAGATGGACGGCGTGGGTCGACAGGCCCCCTCGGGGGCATCATCCGAGGTGTTTGTAGAGGGATTATTCACCACCTGCTGCTCCGGGCTGGACGCTGACGTCCTCCCCAAGTTCATACGGTGGGATGGGCTGGGTTAGTGCGAAAGGAGGCTGCAGGGGTCCGCGTGTGCACGCACTGGGGCCTGGCCCTGTGAGGACACAGCCAGATGGAGGCTCCAGCCCGCCAGGAAGCGGGCTCTCAGCAGACTCGGAACTCACTGCTCCTCGATCTCGGACTTCTGACCTTCAGAGCCGTGAGAAAGAGACATCGGCACTAAGCTGGTATTTTGGCAAAGACATCTTGTGCATATCTAGGGTCTGGCCGGCCACATGTGAGGACAGGGGCCCCACCTCCATTACCACACCCCCCGTCCTGCAGGTGAGGGTCAGAGCTGTGCCTTCCTGGTGACCCCAGGTACCAGGGCTCTGCTAGGGGGCGGGGGGCAGCCCCTCGGCTCTCTAAACCTTCCCACGATGACACATTGTGCTGTTTTTTTAAAGGTTTTTTAAATTTTTATTTATTTTATTTTTTTATTTGACAGAGAGAAGCACAGCCAGAGAGGGAACACAAGCAGGGGGAGTGAGAGAGGGAGAAGCAGGCTTCCCGCCGAGCAGGGAGCCCGATGTGGGGCTCGATCCCGGGTCTCCGGGATCATGACCTGAGCCGAAGGCAGTCACTCAACCAACTGAGCCACCCAGGCGCCCCAATATATTCTTTAGAATAAGGAAAGAATCGTAATATAACTTTGTTTTTTAAGCTGAGAAATAGGGTACCAAACGTTAAAGATTTAGAAAATAGTAATGATTTTGACCTGACACTTCTCAAGAGTACCTTCCATTTTCTACATTTTTCAACGACAATGTTTGATTACCTCTTCCGTGGACGATAACGAAGTGGTATTATTTCCTACATAGGGAGAGCAGAAAACACGGTCCTTCCTCTGGGTTCCTCACTCGCTAGTGGTGATGTTCACTCGGGTTCAGGGTCATGGTCAACATCGGGCAGGCAGAGCCGAGGAAAGAGCAGTCTCCCCGGTGGTGATGGCGTAGCGCGTACGAACTGTGTGGAGCCCCGAGGCTGTGCGGTTGCGGTGCTGGGCCTGCGTGGGCTGGACGGGCCACGCAGAGAAGCCACGGCACACGGTGTGGGGCATCCGCCCGGGCTCACGCACGCGTCTCCGAGGGCACGTCAAGGCTGCTGGTGTGGCCTGTGCGGTGCCCTTCGTCGCGTGAAGTGTCTCCGAACAAAAACACTCCACGAGTTCCATATATATATGGAACTTCTACTTTCTTTGTGTTTGGTCCCTGGGCAGATATTTGATCATTTGTGTCTTAAAGTCCTTGCAGTTCTTACAAAGCCGGGAGCAACGTCAAGGAGATCCTCACGAGACACAGGTGGGGGCTCCCTGAGTTGATGCGACCAGGAAAAGATAGTATTTCAGGTTGGTCAAAGGACTCGTCAGGCCAGTGAGTCCCCAGCGCCATGCTTGCTGTGGTGTCGTCTCCTCCCTGAATTTAGGGGCAGGCTGATTAAAGAGAGAAGCGAGGGAAGCTGTTAGTCCTTCAACAGAATGCTCATGCATTCTGCCAGAGGGGTGCTGGGGTCATGCGATGTGCCGGGGGACTGTTGGAAACAGGACGGGCCGTGGCCCCAAGCTCAGCATGCTTGCCTGCTGGGGGTGGGCGTCCGGGTCAGACGTACGTACCGCTCAGCGTTCAGTGCTCTAGCCGTCACGGTCGCCCTGCTCGTGACACTGTGGACACCCAGGTTGCTCTTGATTTTATTTCTGTGCACTTGTCTCTTGTCCCTCGGTCGCATTTATTCCAAATGCCAGAACTTTGGGAATGGTGGCCGCCATCTTCTGGGTGGAACCCCAGTCTTCCCAGGAGGGTCCCAGCGGGAGCCATCATTCTGGGGAAAGGGACACTTACATGTGCCCTGAGCAACGAGAAGAGGAGAGTGCAGAAGGAAGAAAAAGCGCAAGGGGGCATCTGGAAGTGTGGGTGCAGAGTCTGGGGGCCAACGCTGTGACCTGAGCATGGCCTTCCCGGGAGCAGAGGCTGGAATGACCAGCAGGCAGACAGGACCTGAAGCCCCTCCTCACCGGAGCGGTGGCCTCCGAGGTGCCAAGTAGGAGAGCAGCTTGTCTTCCAGACCCCCTTCCCACCCCCCCGGAACAGCGGATCCCCGTGTGGCATGCTCATCAGTGCTTTGCATCCGAAATTGAGAAGCCCCCTGACATGTCTCCCCCATCCCTTTCAGGGAGGGAGAAACACTTTCATCTGAATCATCCCACTTTGTTAGCCATTTCCAGGTAGAGTGTGATGCTTCCGCTATTTCTGCCCTTCTCCCTCCCTTCCCGCCATCCCATGCCCTTCCCCACCATACTGTGCCCTTCCCATCCTCTCCCTCCCTCACAGGCCTTCGCCCTCACACCTCCCCTGTTCCTGGCTCCCTGGGGGCCCCTGCAGGTGAGGCAGGGAGCAGCATGCATGGAGGGTCTAGTGAAGGTGTCCAGCATTCTGTGCACAAGCGGGAACGAGAAGGTTCACTTGTGGTGGCTGTCAGTCCGGCCAGAATCGGGTGCACCATCAGAGCCCTGCGGCCCTCATGTCGTAGGGACCCCGCAGGGGGATACAGATGGTGCCCCTGTCACCCCTGAATATTAGACCATTGATTCCTTCAGAGGCTCCTATTAAACACACAGCAGACCGTAATCCATCCTATACACTGTCCCTTATCATCAGTCACCTTTTCTCTGCATGCTGGACTGTGTGATGTCTTTGGAGTTAGCTTCCAGTTCACTGAATGTCTCTCCATCTGTGTCTACTTTTTTTCCCCACCAATGAGATTTTCTTTTTAATTTCTAGCTGTTCAGTTTGTGGTGGTGGCTGTCTCCCCAGTATTCCAGGGGACGTTTAGAGCATCTTAGTCGTGGGGGATGCTGTCTTTTGTTTCCTTGAACGCTTCATATATATTAGTCAACCGGTCTCCCAGGGATTGATGATTCCCATACAGAAGTCCTTGGGGGCACACACCTCTGTGTCCCCCCATCTTTCTCTCCATCCCCTGGTTCTCATGGCTCGTGCTTGCTTAGGTCTGTGTGATCTTTCTGAGCTCATGTTGATTGATTTGTGCCGTGGGAATCCTGAGTGTCCCATGTTGGGAACACAGACTTCCGGGGTCGGAGAGGCCTTCTTCAGGTCCTCTTTTAGGCAGGACTCTCAGGGACTCAGGTCTGGGATGTACCTGCTGGCCCAGGATGCTGCCCCTGTCCCCAGCAGCTCTGATATGGGTGACCAAACTCGCCTCACTTCTTTGTTCTTACTCACCACTCACTTTCTCCTGCTCCAGCCTTGACTCCCTTTTTTGTCATATACTTAAATTCCAAAAGCAAAGTTGTGGATTTAGAAAAGCCCTTCCCCTTGCTCACTAACGTGTGAGATAGCGTGAAGCTGGCCTAAGCCCCGTGTGTCACCGTGAGGGCTGTGCTGCCCCCGGGCAGAGGATGCCGGGTCATCCGACGTGTGTGGTCCTGGGGTCCAGGTGAGCCTCGAGGCACGGGCTGTCTGAAGTGAGAGTTCAAGGTGCTTGTGGACTGATGTGAGGATCAGCTCGTTGGTCTGAGAGAGGCCTCCGTGAAGCTGGGTGAGAGGGAATGTGACGGGGTTCCCCTTCATGAGCTAGAGCAGAGGGAGAGACGAAGTTCTCGGGTGGTGATCCTGCTTTGCGTGAAATACGCACGTGCCTCCTTTAGCTGTGCTGCACAGCATCAGGGGCCGGCTGTTTTATCTTGTGTTGGATCTTTTATCTTGTGTGGATCAGTAGGGCTCCTGCATCGGTTCCCTCCCTGCCCCCCAGCTCTGCTCCCCAGAAGCTGCCTTTCTGTGGATGGTTGCCCGAGCACTGGCTGAGGCCCCACGCAGGGTGGCGTGCACCCTGGATGGGAGGGGCAGGCCCTGTGGGAGCTCTCCCACTCAGCCCATACAGCCCACCCCAGCCCCAGTGACTGTCCGGTGCATCCCAACCCTCCTCCCCTCTGGCCAGCCATGCCCTGTGCCCCCGTGGAAATAAGAGCCGGGGCAGTGAGAACGGCGGGCGGTGGGCCCGTGCCCTGCTCTTGTGGTCAGCCTGCAGCAGACCCCGCACAGGGTCAGGAGGACGGCGGGGGGCTCGAGGGTCCCTCTGCCACCTGGGTCCTCCCTCCCCCACCAGGGCCCGGGACTCAGCAGCACACAGTGTCTCTGACCCGGGAGGCTGGGGGAGGGTGGACAGGGGTGTAGCTCCTCCCGGCTGGGGCTGGCAGCCGGACGCCCCTCCACCTCACTGGGCCAAGGGCTTTGGCATCTGGACGGTGCAAGGTCAAGAGCCTAAGACTTCCCCTCATGGCGGCAGGGTGGCTCCCCTGCCCTCTGACCCCGGAGAATCGCCATGCCTCACCTCATCGGGGGGACTCAAGGCCTAGCCACGGTGCAAAGCACGGAAATCCTGCCCTCCGTGATAGCAAAACACATATGCATTGTGAGCTTGCTCCTTCTAAGAGCCTCACGGGGAAGAAATACCGGAGGGCTTCCTGAGGCTGGCTGAGCCCGGGCACAGGAGGGTGGAGAGAGAGAGAAGAGTATTGCGTTGTCCCCTCGCTGGGGGTCTGTGTGGTGGCCGGCTGGGGCGCAGGGACACCTCGGAGGGGCAGAGGGGGGCAGGACGAGGCTATGCCGACTTCAGAGCTCTTCTCCTAGTGTGTTGGATTAAAAACAGCCCCACCTGGGAGCCTCGGGAAGCCAGCGAGCCTTCCCCGCGGCTGCCTGTGACCGTCAGCGGGACTTGGTCTCTGCCACCTACGGAGGCTGGGGCTGCGGGTTTCCCTTCTCTGCCCTCGCTTCCTGCCAGCTGCTCGGGGGCTGGGAGGCTGCAGCCTGCTGTCCCCAGGAGCGGGCTCCCAGGGTAGGTGCGGGAGCTAGGGGGCAGGCAGCCCGGCCGGAGCTCCAGGACACCCTGGGGGTGGGGGCAGTCGAAGGAGGGGGCACGCCTCCACAGCCCTCACTTGTCCAGAAGCCAGACACGCTGTCTTCCCGCCTTGCACCAGACCTCTCTTCAGCCCGTCTCTGTCGTGAAATCTAAGGCACGCCAAGGAGTGCAGCAGCCGCAGGGTGGAGACGGCAAGTGCCGCCTCCCCCAGGATGCCCTCCCCACTCACACCTCCAGGACACCACTTCCTGGATGCTCATGTCCGCTGGCCCTTTGGGTTTTTCTCTTCTGTTTTGGTTTATCACCTAGGACCTAGGTGTACCTCTCTAAATAAACCATTTGCTTTTGCTTTTGCCTGCTCGGGACCCCGTGCCTACAGAATCACGGCTGTTCCTGCAGCCTGAGAGGGACCATGCTCTGTGTCCCGGCCATCTGTCCGCCCTGCTGTCCTGGGCTGCTCTGTCACCACCTCCCCCCCAGCCTCTCTGGACTTGTTCCGCAGGCGGCAGCGTGGCCGGGGCGTGCGAATCCCGGCCGTCACAGGGGGCAGTGGGTAAACAGGGCAGCGTGCCGTCTGGGTGAGGACGCCAACGTGCCGTATCTTACAACAGGTACAGGGAAAGATGTAGACAGAGGGGATTTCCGCCTCGGCAGGACCCGAGAGGTGTGCACCCTGTAGAGAATCCCAGACTGCCTCCCAGAACCGTGCTGCCTACGCTCTCGGCAGCCGCCCAGAGGGACCCGTCGCCCGGCTCTCCGACAGCACTTAGTATTAACTCTCTTTCTAATTTTGGCTGGTGTGAAGGGAGTGCGAGGTTGTCTCCGCTGTGGTCTCACCCGGCGTTGTTTTAGGTTTCTGAAGAGGTGATTGCACAAGCTTGCTGGGCCATCTGCGATCCTCGGTCTCGGTTTTAACAAGAAAAGGTCCATGAAGGCTAAGGCAAGGGGGCGCGGTGGGATTTAGGCATGAATTCAGAAAACCAGAGTTTGGATCCCTTTTTCTTGTTTCCAGGACCCTGAGGTCCAAGGGGGGAAGGCTGTAAATCCCGGAGAATCTTCCTGGGGAACAGCCCACGGATATCATTCCCCTGCGGTCACCGGCCGTGGGGCATAAGTTCTTAAAGCTCAGTGTTCGTGTTACGTACTTCCCTGTACCTCCAAACTGGTCTTGGGGGGCACTAATGCTTATGAAATAAACAAAATATGACTAGTCCCACGCTCCACATAGCTTCCTACCAGAGAGACCGAGTCCCCCTCCCCTGTGAAAATAGGTCTCTTTTCTGTGTGGTTGTTTTTTATTTTGACAGTAAGCAGCAGGCCTTAACGGGCCATGGGACTGTGAAGACAGGTTCACGCCTGGGGTGCTGGCGGCTCGGTTGGGCTGGGAGGAGGGAGCTGTTTGCAGAAGGTTTCAGAAGCGGCGTGCCGAGGACGCTGAGGGTCTGGGCGTGTCTGTCCACCCCCACCGGCTGCCCGAGCAGTGGGCTGTAAAGGAACCCGTCCATCGTGCATGACCAAGCATGACCCCATGAGAACTTTATTCTTTTTTAAAAAATTTTACTTATTTATTTGAGAGCGAGTGAGCACAAGCAGGGGGACAAGCAGGCTCCCCGCTGGGCTAGAAACCTGATGCAGGACTTGAACCCAGGACCCTGAGATCATGACCTGAGCTGAAGGCAGATGTTTCACCAGCTGAGCCCCCCAGGCGCCCCAGGAAAATTATTCTTAGAACAGAGTTCCAGCCCCACACAACCCAGCTCAGCCCTCAGTCTCGGGTGGTTTGGAGATGAAGCCATCGGCAAGGACAGTGCAGACATCTGTTTCCGAAGCCCATCTCGGGGGTGTGGCCTCTTGCCACACGAGAGGCATCAGAAATCTTCCCCAAACATGGAAATTCCATGCAGCTTAGCACTTTCGAATCTTTCCCCAAATAGAGTACACTGGGGCACACGCTGGGGGGTCTCTGTTTCCTGGGGGCCAGAAAGGCTTTCTGGAAGCCTCCTGACTCACGCTCTCCCAGAGCTCCTGATTCCCAGGGCTTGCGTTGCTGCAGGGATGGGGTGGGGAGGGGGGCATGGGAGACTAGAAGCTCTACCGGGGGAGGGGCTTGTGGCCAAGTCTTGCTTTGCAGTCCCCACCGCCTGGATCTGCCCTCCCAAATCCCACAGGCCTTCTCCTGGGCCCTCTCCTCCCTGTGGGGCAGTGCACGAGCGCTCGCTCCCTGTTGGACCCTCAAGTCTTATTCTCAGGGCATGGGGTGGAGAGCCCATGGGGGCATGGAGTAGAGAGCCTGGGGGTCAGCACAGCCCAGCGCAGCCCTGC
Source organism: Spilogale gracilis (assembly GCA_004023965.1). Classification (NCBI taxonomy): domain Eukaryota; kingdom Metazoa; phylum Chordata; class Mammalia; order Carnivora; family Mephitidae; genus Spilogale; species Spilogale gracilis. The sequence continues at coordinate 25,058 of PITA01024309.1, forward strand.
TCTCTACTCAGTGGAGAGTGTGAGGGGATGCAGAGGGGCCCTGAGGAGCGGGGGCCCCCCCCTCCATCTGTGGTCTGGAATTCCTGGAGTAAAATGCTTACCAAGCACCCTCACACCGAGCCCCGGGCAGCCGGCGGGGCCGCAGCATCTGCGACTGTGACCTCGGGGAAGAGAAGAGCAGAGACTGTCCGTGTCCCGCGGGTCCCTGTGCTGGTGGCCTGACCGTGCGGCCAGGTGAGCTGAGACTCCCCTGCAGGGCCCGGGCTCCCCTGCTGCCCACCCAGGGGTCCCCCTGGGCCAGGGCCGGTGGCCCACCTGCCACCACGGCAGTTCCTCGTCGTGAGTTGCTGGGGCCGCCGAGCTGCCGGCGGGCCTGTCGGGACATGGGGGCAAAGCGTCAGGCCCAGGTCGGGAAGGCCGCTGCTGCCCGAGGTGTGAGTGTGGCACGCGGGGTCCTGTCTTGCAGGATCAGGGACAGGAACGACAACGGGTCGTACGCCCTGTGCCTGCTGCACGAGGGGAAGGTGCTTCACTACCGCATCGACAAGGATAAGACGGGCAAGCTCTCCATCCCTGACGGGAAGAAGTTCGACACACTCTGGCAGGTAGGGGCCGTCCTCACGAAGGAGAGAGCCCACTGGGCCCCTGCCCATCCCCACCCAGGCAGGGCCCCGTGTAGCCCTCAGGTGCGCCGAAGCCCGGGCAGGGGCAGGGGCAGGGAGCGAGGGGGACAAGTATCCAGGAGGTCTGGGGGCGCTCAGCTGTCCGCACCGGGAGCATTTCTGTCTGGGTTCAGTCCGGTGCCTCGCTCGCGGCTGGAGGAATCCCTGTGAAATTCAGGCAACTTAGAAAGCGGGTCAGACTTCCAGTGCGTGCTCAGGATGTTTCCAGCTCTGGTCTGAACACGGTTTCTTCCTGACCCCACTGTTAGGAAACTCCCAAACCGCTCCTACTTTGGGAGGCACGTAGGGAATGAAGAGCAGGAGACAGACGCCGTCACACTCTCCCGCGGGCACACGGCGCACCTTCACGCGCATCACAGCCTCCTGCGGCCGTGGCCGTGGCCGTGGCCGGTGCCGTGTGCACCCTCCCCTCCACGCACCTTGAACAGCTGGGCCCAGCAGTGCAGCTGCCCCGTTTGCTGCCCTCGGCGGGATGCCCGACTCTGGAGAAGGAGTCTGCAGACCCAAACTGGACCTAGCCCCTGGCCTGTCTTTGTGTAGTTCTTGAAAAAGTGGTCTTTTCAGTTCCAAGGAAGGAAGGAAGGAAAGAGGGAGGAAGGGAGGGAGGGAGGGAGGGAGGGCGGGAGGAAGGAAGGAAGGAAGGAAGGACTGTGTGATAGGTTTGCTGTGCTAAAATATCACTCTCCGGCTCCTTCCAGAAAAAGTTTGCTGACCCCGCCCGAGAGGGGAAGGCTCACAG
>PITA01024310.1:0-26495 GCA_004023965.1 Spilogale gracilis
GAGTGTTGAACCAGCCTTGTATCCCTAGGATAAATCCCACCTGGTCATGGTGGATAATCTTTTTAATGTATTGTTGGATCCTGTTAGCAAGGATCTTGTTCAGAATCTTGGCATCCGTATTCATCAGCGATATTGGTCTCAAGTTCTCCTTTTTGATGGGGTCTTTTTCTGGTTTGGGGATTAGAGTGATGCTGGCTTCATAGAGAGAGTCTGGAAGTTTTACTTCTTTTTTATTTTTCAAAAGAGCTTCAGGAGAATAGGTGTTATTTCTTCTTTGAATGTTTGGTAGAATTCCCCAGAGAAGCCGTCTGGTCCTGGACTCTCGTTTTTGGGGAGATTTTTGGTCACTGCTCTAATCTCATTACTAGATATAGGTCTATTCAAATTGTCAATGTCTTCCTGTTTCAGTCTTGGTACTTTATAGGTTTCTAGAAATGTATCCATCTCTTCTAAGTTGTTAAACATATTGGCATATAACTGTTGATAGTAATTTTTGATGATTATTTCTATTTCCTTGGTGTTAGTCATGATCTCTCCCCTTTCATAATTTTATTAATTTGGGTCTTCTCCCTTTTCTTTTGTTTTAGTTTGGCCAATGGTTTATCAATCTTAATGATTCTTTCAAAGAACCAGCTTCTAGTTTCGTTGATGCGTTCTACCGTATCTCTAGTTTCTGATTCATTCATCTCTGCTCTAATCCTTATTATTTCCTGCCTTGTGTGGGGGGTTGGTTTAATTTTTTGTTGATTTTCCAGTTCTTTAAGGTGTAATGAGAGTTGGTATATTTGGGAATTTTTAATTTTTTTGAATGAGGTTTGGATGGCTATAAATTTCCCCCTTAAGACTGCCTTTGCTGTATCCCATAGGTTTTGGATCAATGTATCCTCATTCTCATTGGTTTCCATAAAGTGTTTCAGTTCTTTGATATCTTGTTTGATCCACATATTCTTGAGTAGGATCGTCTTTAGCTTCCAAGTGTTTGATTTTCTCCTGAACTTTTTATGGTGGCTGAGTTCCAGTTTCATGGCATTATGGTCAGAGAATATGCACGGAATAATTTCAGTCTTCTGGTATCAGTTGTGCCTGATTTGTGACCTACTATGTGGTCTATTCTGGAGAAAGTTCCGTGTCCACTCGAGATGAATGTGTATTCTGCTGTTTTAGGATGGAATGTTCTGAATATATCTATGAGATCCATCTGGTCCAATGTGTCATTCAAGGGTTCTGGGATCTAGTTCTACATCTGGCCCAGTGATCAGTGGGGAGTGTGCTTCTTCTTCTGTCTGCTGCTCTCCCTTTCTGTGCTCACATTCTCGTGCTCTCTCCCTGACAAATAAATAAAATCTTTAAAAAAAAGATAAGTTTCTAATATATATAAAAACACTAGTTTATAACATATAGATGGTTCTTTTTATTTTCACAGATTGATTGTTAATATGTTTCACCTACCATTACATTTTTCCATTTAGACTATATTGGTGTGTGTGTGTGTGTGTGTGTGTGTGTGTGTGTGTGTTTAGCATATTAAGAGTTGTGGAACTGTCCCTAATCTAATTTCAGAACATTTTCAATGCCCAACACCTCATATCCATTATTAATCATTTCCCCTTTCCTGCCATCCCTCCTCTCCACTAACTTAGACTGCTGGCCCTATCCCCAGAACTTAGCAAGCATGAATCTATTTTATGTCTCTATGGATTTACGTATTGTATACATTTCATATAAATGTAATCATAAAATTTGCAACCTTTTGAGACTGACTGCTTTTACTCAGCGTGAAGTTTTCGAGATTCACCCATGTAGCCTTAATGGTACTTTATTATTTTTTATGACCAAGTTATATTCCATTGTAGGGATATATATCACATTTTGTTTATCTCTTCATCAGCTGATGGATATTTAAGTTGTTTCCATATTTTGACTTTTAAGAATAATAGTGCATAATGGTGCTATGATTTTTCATGTATGTTTCTGCATACACAGATATTTTCCTTTCTCTCAGGCGAATACCTAGGTTGGAATTCCTGGTCATCTGGTAACTCCATGTTTAACATTTTGAGGAGTGGCCAAACTGTTTCCAAAATCTCTACACCATTTTTCAATCCAACCAGCAATGTATGGGGTTTTAATTTTTCTGCGTCTTCTACGACACTTGTTACTATCTGTGTTTTTCATTGTAATCTTCCTAGTAAGGATGAAGTAGTAGGTCTCTGTGGTTCTGATTTACATTTACCTAATGGCTAATGATACTGAGCATCTTTTTAGGTGTTCATTCGCCATTTATTTATGTATCTTCTTTGGAGACATGTCTATTCGAAGCCCTTGCCTATTTTGAAATTGGAGTATTTATCTTGTTATTGTCAAGTCATGCTTTTTGATATGTTATGAGTATATAAGTCCCTTCTCATATACATGATTTAAAACTATTTTCTCCCATTCTGTGAGTTGTCTTTTCACTGTTTTTGATACACAGGAGTTTTAAATTCTGATGAAGCTCAATTCATGTATTTTTCTTTTGTGTCATGTGCTGTGTTGTATCTAAGAAATCAGTCATTTGAGTAACCCAAAGTCCAAAAGATACAAATCTCTATGTTTTCCTCTATGTATTTTATCATTTAACTTGTAAACTTAGTTCTGTTATCCATTTTGAGTTAATATTTGTGTGTATTGTGAAGTAGGACTGTCTAAATTCATTTTGAATGTATATATCTAGTTGTCCCAGACCATTTGTTGAAAATGTTATTCTCTTCTCATTGAATTGTTTTTACATCTTTGTCCAAAATCAGTTGACTATAAACATGAGGGTTTATTCACAACTCTCAGTTTTATTCCATTATCTGTATGTATGTTTGTCAGTATCACACTGGCTTAGTTACATTGCATTAGGTTTTGAAATTAGGAAGTATGAGTTCTTCAGACTTTTTTTTTTCAAGGTTTTGGCTCTTCAACATCCCTTGAATTCCCATATGAATTTTAGTACTAGCCTATCAATTTCTTTTCTTTTTTTTTTTTTTCCAAATATTTTATTTATTTATTTGACAGAGAGAGAGAGAGATCACAGGTAGGCAGAGAGAGAAGGGGAAGCAGGCTCCCTGCTGAGTAGAGAGCCCCACATGGACTCCGAGATCATGACCTGAGCCAAAGGCAGAGGCTTAACCCACCAAGCCACTCAGGCGCCCCCAGCCTGTCAATTTCTGGGGGGGAAACAAACCAAACAAGTCCAAAAACAGTTGGACTTTTGGTAGTTAATTTGTTGAATTTGTGAATTAGTTTGGGAAGTATTGTCATCTTAACATTTTTTCTTTTCTGAATCACAGAAATGAAATGTGTTTCCATTTATTCATTTGCTTATACTTTTTAGGGAGGCTTCACATTTAACGTGGAGCCCAAAGCAGGGCTTGAACTCACAACTCTGAGATCAAGACTGACAGAGATCAAGAGTCAGATGCTTAATGGACTGAAGCCACCCAGGTGTCCCTCCATTTATTTAGATTTTAATTTTTTAAAAAAGTGTTCTGCAAGGTTCATTGTCAGGCCTTGAGCTCCTTTTGTTAAATTTTTCCTAGATATCTTATTTTACTTATTTTATTTGTTGCTGTTATAAATGAAATTGCTTAATTTTTTTTTCAGATTGTTCATTGCTTGTAGATAGAAATGCAGTTGATTTTTCCATATTGATCTTGTAACCTACAAACTTGCTGAACTCACTTATTAGTTCTAATAGTTTTTTAGTGGATCCTGTAGGATTTTCTGTACACAAAATCATAATCTACAAATAGAGGTAGTTTTACATCTTTCTTTCCAATCTTTTCTGATCTAATTGCCCTGACCAGGACCTCCATAACAATGCTGATAAAAGTGAGTACAGGCATCGTTGTCTTATTTCTGATCTTAGGGAAAGATGTGTGGTATTAGCTGTGGTTTTCCGTAAATATCCTTATCAAACTGAGGAAGTTTGTTTTTTGTTTCTTGGTCTCTTTAAGCGTTTTAAGTGAATTTTATTAAATGCATTTTCTGTGTTGATTGAAAATATCATGGGTTTTTTTTTGGGGGGGGTCCTTTTTTCTATTAATACAGTGTATAACATTGATTGTTTCTTTGTGCTAAACGAAGCTTATACCCTGAGATAAATCTACCTTGATTATGATTTATAATCCTTTTATATTTTGTTGAATATGGTTGCAAGTATTTCTTTTTTTAAAGGTTTTATTTATTTGACAAAGAGAGCAAGCATAAGCAGGGGAAGTGACAGGCAGAGGGAGAAGGAGAGTGAGGCTTGATCCCAGGACCCTGAGATCATGACCTGAGCCGAAGACAGATGCTTAACAAACTGAGCCACTCAGGTGCTCCTGATTGCAAGTATTTCGGTGAGGAATTTTCTGTCTAAATTTATAAGAGGCATTGGCCATTGTTTTAATTATCCCTTTTCAAAACTTATAAAATTTTTTGGGGGGCATCAGAGGGGTAAGGAAAAAGTTTTTTTTAAATTTTGAAATAGGGGCACCTGGGTGGTGGAGTTGGTTAAGTGTCTGACTCTAAAACAAAACAGACAAACAAAACAAAACAAAACAAAGTGTCTGACTCTAGGAGTTGGCTCAGGTCAGAGATTGAGCCCCACATTATGCTTTGTACTAACTGCAGAGTCTGCTGAGGATTCTTTCTCCCCTTCCTCTGTCCTCTGTGTTCTCTCTCTCAAATAAAGAAATCTTTAAAAAACATAAAATAATTGAAATAATTTCAGACTTTTTTTTTAAGATTTTATTTATTTATTGACGGAGAGAGAGATCAGAAGTAGGCAGAGAGGCAGGCAGAGAGAGAGGAGGAAGCAGGCTCCCTGCTGAGCAGAGAGCCCGATGCGGGCCTTGATCCCAGGACCCGGAGATCATGAGATCATGACCTGAGCTGTAAGCAGAGGCTTTAACCCACTGAGCCACCCAGGCGCCCAATTTCAGACTTATTAGTAGGACAAAGAATATCCATATACCTTTCACTCATAATTCCCAAATGTTAATCTCTAAACATACTTACTTTAGCATATTCTGGGTGTCTGCACATGATTTTTTTCCCCCCTCAAATGCTTGACAGTGAATTGTGTCCCTTATATCCTTACACCGTTAAATAATTCAGTGGGTATTTCCTAAAAATAAGAAAAATAAGGATATTCTCTCTTTTTTTCTCAAATTTAAACACAATTAATTACCATACAGTGTGTTCGTTTTTTTCAGGAGTGCAGTGATTCATCAGTCTTAATTAAACCCAGTGCTTATTACATCATGTGCCCTCTTTAATGTCCATACTCAGTTACCCTATCCCCCACACGCCTCCTATCCAGCACCCCTCAGTTTTTTTCCTATGATTAAGGGTCTCATGGTTTTTCTCCCTCTCTGATTTCGTCTTGTTTTATTTTTCTTCTCCTCCCCTATGATCCTGTTTTATTTCTTCCTTTTCTTTTTTTACATTAAAAAGAATTTAAATTTAATTAATTAACATGTAATGTATTATTTGTTTCAGGGCTACAGGTCTGTGATTCATCAGTCTTACATAATACCCAGTGCTCATTTCGACACATACCCTCCCCGGTGTCCATCACCCAGTTACCCCAACCCCTAGCTCCCCTCCCTTCCAGCAACCGTTGGTTTGTTTCCTAAGATGAAGAGTCTCTTGTGGTTTGTCTCCCTCTCTGGTTTTGTCTTGTTTTATTTTTTTTTTCCCTCTTGTCCCCTATGATCCTCTGCCTTGTTTCTTAAATTTCATAGTGAGATCATATAATTGTCTTTCTCTGCTTGACTTATTTCACTTAGCATAATGCCCTCGAGTTCCATCCATGTTGATGTGAATGGCAAGATTTCGTTTTTTTGATGGCTGTATAATATTCCATTGTGTATATATACCACATCTTCTTTATCCATTCATCTGTCAGTGGATACCTGGGTTCTTTCCAAAGGTTGGCTATTGTGGACATTGTTGCTATAAACATTGGGGTGCACATGCACCCTTGGATTACTACATTTGTGTCTTTGGGATCAATACCCAGTAGTGCAAATTGCTGGATCGTGGGGTAGCACTCTGTTTTCAGCTTTTTTGAGGAACCTCCATACCGTTTTCCAGAGTGGCTGCATTGGCTTGCATTCCCACCAACAGAGTGAGAGGGTTCCCTTCTTCTGCTTCCATGTCAACATGTATTGTTTCCTGACTTGTTAATCTTAGCCATTCTGACCTGTGTGAGGTGGTATCTTGTGGTTTTGATTTGCATTTCTCTGATGCTGAGGGATGTTGAGCACTTTCTCATATATCTGTTGGCCATTTGGACGTTGTCTTTGTAGAAATGCCTGCTGATGTCTTCTGCCATTTCTTTGTTGGATTATTTGTTCTTTGGGTGTTGAGTTTGATAAGTTCTTTATAGATCTTGGATACTAGCCCTTTATCTGATATGTCATTTGCAAATATCTTCTCCCATTCTGTCGGTTGTGTTTGGTTTTGTTGACTGTTTCCTTTGCTGTGCAAAGATTTTTATCTTGATGAAGTCCCAATAGTTCATTTTAGCCTCTGTTTCCCTTGTCTTTGGAGATGTGTCTACCAAGAAGTTGTGGCTGAGGTCACAGAGGTTGCTGCCTGTGTTCTCCTTCAGGATTCTGATGGATCTAAAAACAAGGAATTCTCTTATAAAACCACATTATAGTACTTCCCTTGCCTTATCCACAAGGAATGTGATCCAAGACTCCCAGCAGATGCCTAAAACTGTGGATGGTACCACACCCTTTATATATTGTATTTTTTTCCTCTATATAACTGTAATAAAGTTTAATTTGTAAATTAAGCAAGGTAAAAGATTAACAACAGATTACTAAAATAGAATAATTATGATAATATACTATTGTGAAAGTTATGTGAATGTGGTTTGTCTCTTGAAATACCTTATTGTACTGTACTCACCCTTCTTTTTTTAAAACTGCATTTATTATTATTTTTATTGAAAGTTTAGTTGATACACAATGTTACCTTAGCTTTTGGTGCACAACAGAATGATTTGACAAGTCTGTTTCACCCTTTTTGTGATGATGTCAGATAATAAAATGCCTGTGTGATGAAATGAAGTGAGGTGAACGATGTAGGCATTGTGCTGTAGCTTTTGGCTACTGTTGGTCTTTTGACAATACATCAGAAGGAGGACCATCTGCTTCCAGACCTTGGTTACTGGGGATAACTGAAACTTCAAAAAGTGAAGGGATATTAATGCTGATGAAACAGTATCCTTTTGTATCCTTTTAACGTGGAACACAGGCTAGCTATTCTATAAAATATCTTTTAATTTGGGTTTGTTTGATTTTTTTCTTATATTAGATTCAGGCTATGAATTTTTGACAGGAATACAGCATATATAGTGCTGTGTTCTCAGTGCACCATATTGGGAGGCACATGTTGTTGACTTGTTCCATTATTGGTGATGCTAGGGTTAAAGTTGAGGTTAAGATAGAGTTAAAGTTAGGGTCAGGGTTATTAGTAAGGTGGTGTTTGTCCGTTTTCTTTACTCTTAAGTTACTATTTAAAAAAGTTAGGGGCGCCTGGGTGGGGCTCAGTCATGAAGCATCTGCCTTCAGCTAAGGTCATGATCCTGGAGTCCCGGGATTGAGCCCTGCATTGGGCTCCCTGCTTAGCGAGAAGCCTGCTTCTCCCTCTCCCACTCCCCCTGCTTGTTGTGTTCCCTCTCCAGCTGTGTTTCTGTCTATCAAATAAATAAGTAAAATCTTTTTAAAAAGTTACTATTATTTATTTGTGGTTAATATCTTGAGAGATATTTTAAGATCAATATCCTATTTCTTACCATACTTTCGCTCCTGATTTTTAGCATCCCTAAGTGATTCTTGCCTGAAAATTGTTACTGCAGTGGTTGCCAAATGGAGTTTTTTCCCCTCTATTGTCATCATTTCCTTACATTTATTAGTTGGAATTCTACTGTAAGGAGGAGCTTTTCCTTTTTTATTTATTTATACCAGTATGGAGTCATAGATTTATTCTGTGGGTTATAATCTGAGACTTTCATTTATTTTATTGCTTATATTATTTCAGAATCACTCAAAGAGAGCTCTTTTGAAATTGGCTCATCTGTTCTTTTGACACATGTCTTCATTAAAAATTTTTTTTAAAATTATTTTTAAAAGATTTTATTTATTTATTAGAGAGAGGGAGCACACAAGCAGGGGGGAGGGGTAGAGGGAGACGAAGAAACAGTCTCCCGGCTGAGCAGGGAGCCGATGTGGGACTTGATCCCAGGACCCTGGGATCATGACCTGAGCTGAAGGCAGATGCTTCTCTGACTCAGCTACACAGGCACTCCTAACCCCATTGTTTTTAAAGCACTCTTTACCTTTTGGGTAGCCATAACTTTTTTTTTTTTTTTTTTTTTTTAGCCATGACTTTTGATACCAGAATTGGCTAAAGGTTCTTCAAATTGTTAAGGGTGGCTGAAGGAATTAGGAACTTATGCAAGTTGAAGCAGGGTTCTTATTACTGATATTCACCTTGTGTTTATGCAGACGTTGGGAGAAGATTTCTTTTGCCCAAGGACAGCTACCTTTTATTCTGCAGCTTTAAACTTAACATGCTTCCTTTTAAAGCCTCATCCTGCAGAGTACTCAGCCTCTTCCTATCTGAAAGGATAAAAGACGCAGTGTCTCTGTTTCTTCCCCTCGTCCTTCACATCCAATCTTTCAGAAGTTTCTATGATTTTTGCCTCCGAACTATTGGTTTTGTCTACTTCTCCCATTTCCTCTGCCACCATCTGTCCAAGTAACCATGATCTATTATTATCAGAACTTCTGGCATAATCTCCAAACAGGCCTTTCTGCTTCCATAGTGGTCCATTTCCAAAGTATAATCACAGTGATAAAAATTTTCATACGTGTGTGTATGTATTTCCATATTTCTACATATGAATCTGGTTATGCCATTTCCTAACTTAAAACTATTTACAAAGGTTTACTTTGTGCTTGGAAAAAAAATTCTAAATCTTTTTTTTTTTTTTATTTAAAGATTTTATTTATTTGACAGAGAGAAACACAGCCAGAGAGGGAACACAAGCAAGGGGAGTGAGAGAGGGAGAAGCAGGCCTCCCGCTGAGCAGAGAGCCCGATGTGGGACTCGATTCTGGGTCTCCGGGATCATGACCTGAGCCGAAGGCAGTCGCCCAACCAACTCAGCCACCCAGGTGCCCCCAAAAATTCTAAATCTTTTATAACAAACTACAAACTCACTAGTTACCTCTTCAACCTTGTTTCCTCTTTACTTGATTACTATGTCCCCATCAGCTTGGACATTTTAATAGATGCTCAACCATAGAGATGTCATTTGTACAGGCTGTTCTCTTCTCCTGAAGCTCTTTTACATCCATTTGCTTTCTTTTTTTAAAAATAAATATTTAATTTATTTAGAGAGAGCATGTGTGCAAGTGGGAGGAGGGACAAAGGGATAGGGAGAGAGAGAATTTCAAATAGACTCCGCTAGAGCACAGAGCCTGTGGTGCTTGATCTTATGAGCCTGAGATCACCACCCAAGCAGAAATCAAGATTTGGATGCTTAACTGACTGAGCCACCCATTTTTAATGACTAACTCCTTCTCATTCCAGTTTTCCAGTTTCAGTTCAGGTGACACCACATCAGCATCGTCTTCCAATACTCTCTTCTGTATAAAGTCCCATTTTTCTGACTCTGTATCCTGTTATTTTTTTCCCATGGAGATTTTTACAACTTGAAATTTTATATTTATTTATTAGTTTTCTTAACTAACCTTTGTCTTTTTCATTGGTTTATAAACTTTCAGAAGAGGGTAGCATTTTTTTTTTTTTTAGTGACAGAATAATAAATATTTGACACAGTGCTTTGCATTCAATAATTATTTAAGAGGGACACCTATGTGGCTCAGTTGGTTGAGCATCTAACTCTTGGTTTCAGCTCAGGTCATGATTTTGGGGTCCTGAGATTGAGCCCTGCATCAGTCTCCATGGTCAGCAGGGAGTCTGCTTGAGAATTCTCTCTCTCCCTCTTCCTCTGCCCCTACCCCTTGCTTGTGCATGTGAGCGCTTGCTCTCTCTCAAAAAAAAAAATAGTAAAAATCTTTAAAAAATTATTATTTTAGAGATTGAAAAGCCCAGTTTATAAAGACAAAAACAATGACTGTGATGCAATAACAGTTGAATTTCTGATAAGAAAGCTATTTCACAAGTGAAATATAAAGTTGAATTTATCTTTTAATAAATGTGAGTATAAAGGGGCGCCTGGGTGGCTCAGTTGGTTAAGCGACTGCCTTCGGCTCAGGTCATGATCCTGGAGACCCAGGATTGAGTCCCACATTGGGCTCCCTGCTCAGTGGGAAGCCTGCTTCTCCCTCTCTCACTCCCCCTGCTTGTGTTCCCTTTCTGGCTGTGTTTCTCTCTGTCAAATAAATAAAAAAAAAAAAATTAAAAAGAAAAAAAAAGAAAATCCTTAAAAAAATTATTATTCAAGAAATATTTGTTGAAAAAATTTAGTGAAATATAGAGTAAATATTTGGATAACTGGTAAACATCCCTTCAGGACTTGATTTTTGTGTGAGTTGAGATCCACAATGTTCAAGTAGGTTGTGTTGCTATCTGAAAGAGTGAGGAACCAGTTTAAGGGCATACCATGTAGTTCAGATGCTTTTTAATTAAATATTAGATGCCACAACTAGTTTCACTTGGGTAGAAGACAAAACAAGTAAGAGTTTGTTTTCATGTAAAACATCATAAGTAGCATTTTGATGAAAATTTGAGAAAGTTATGATTTAATATAAAATCAAAACTAATGATATTCAAGATGCTTGTAAGAAGATCAAAACAGGGGCGCCTGGGTGGCTCAGTTGGTTAGGTGACTGCCTTTGGCTCAGGTCATGATCCCAGAGAACCGGGATCAAGCCCACATCGGGCTCCCTGCTTGGCGGGAAGCCTGCTTCTCCCTTTCTCATTCCCCCTGCTTGTGTTCCCTCTCTAGCTGTGTTTCTTGCTGTCAAATAAATAAAATCTTTAAAAAAAATAAAAAAAGACCAAAGCAAAGCAAATAAGTAACATAAACAAACAAAACGAGAAACAAAATCAAACCCCCAAATTCTTTTTTTTCTTTTAAAGATTTTATTTATTTAACAGCGAGAAACACAGTGAGAGAGGGAACACAAGCAGGAGGAGTGAAAGAAGGAGAAGCAGGCCTCCTGCCGAGCAAGGAGTTGAAATGAGGCTTGATCTCAGGACTCCAGGATCATGACCTGAGCTGAAGGCAGATGCTTAACTACTGAACCACCCAAGCGCCCCGCAAAATTCTTTATTAACAAAAGAATATTGTGGTGGTGGTGGAGAGTTCTATTCCTTTAAAAGCATGTTTGCCAAGGATTTTTCAGGGCATATGTTAAGGATATGATAATATACAAAATGAATGGCAAATGTGTTGGTTTTTGTTTCTGATCATTTTAGTAGACGTGTCTTCAGGGAAGCAGAGACCTGTGTGCCACTGGTATTCAATAGAAACAGATTGCGGATATGGAGGGAAAGATATGTCTTTCCTATGGCTTAAGTAATACTACAGTTGGAATAGAGATTGAAAAGCCCAGTTTATAAAGACAAAAACAATGACTGTGATGCAATAACAGTTGAATTTCTGATAAGAAAGCTATTTCACAAGTGAAATATAAAGTTGAATTTATCTTTTAATAAATGTGAGTATAAAGCATATTAAAATTGTTAAATATAATGCTAAATTTAAAGTGCAAAGACTGTATAATATTTTTGTGTATTCATGCATTGGTACAGTTGATAGCTAAACATACTGAAATTCTTCTGGAAGTGTTTATTTCTTTTTTTTTTTTTTTTTTAAATTTTTTTTAAGATTTTATTTATTCCACAGAGAGAAACACAGCCAGAGAAGGAACACAAGCAGGGGGAGTGAGAGAGGGAGAAGCAGGCTTCCCGTCGAGGAGGGAGCCCAATGTGGGACTCGATCCCGGGTCTCCGGGATCATGACCTGAGCCGAAGGCAGTCGCCCAACCAGCTGAGCCACCTAGGCGCCCCTGGAAGTGTTTATTTCTGACCAATAATGCATTAGTCTGTTTTATCATATGGATTCTTACAGTTTTAATTAAACTATTTTTGATATATTTGAACTAACAATAACACAGTAAATGTCAAGGAAATAAATAACTTTGATAAAGAGGCACCAAATTCAATATTCTGATCCTTCAACATGGTGATTTTTTGCAGTGTTTTCTAAAGACAGGAATGTTAAGGGGGCCACATGCTAATGTTGGCAAATACCCTTTAGGTCAAGGCTGGTCAGTCACAAAGAGCAGAGACCTGAGTTAGTAGGCTTGGGGTCATTATGCCGCCTTGGGACTGGAGTCAGAGAGGGGAAGGTACTGCCAGAGGACAATAATGACTTCAAAGAAATCCTTAAACCAGAGTAGAGGGACCTGTGTCTAAGGTCAGGCCAACAGGCCAAATTAATTCTCTTCAAGATCCTAATTATAGAGAGATCAGCTATTTGAATGAGGAAGAGGTAATAAATACAGGAAGAATTTAAACGAGGGCTTAAGGGAATATTCTTTCAAATGGGTGCTCTAATTTCCAAAGAAGTTTTAAAGTATGACAAGGACTGATTTTATTTTCCATATATATTTGTACAGCTTAAACTTGTAACTTTGGATAAGTAAAATTAAACAAGTCATTGAACCTTGGAGTTTCGTTATGGAATAAAGAATTCTCATTTACTACATTTGACTGAGTGAGTTCAATCTACTTCACCATTACGTGTGAACTTATAATGAACTGAAGTCCCAGTGTGACCTGAGGGTCCAGCTTGCTTAAACCAAATATAGGCTCTTGTGCATGAAGTCCCATGGAGACATAGAGCCAATAGTATTTGCAGCATCGTAGCTGCGAATAGGATTCATCATGGAGGAAGGCGGTGTTTAGCTGTCCAAGTGATTCAGAAAGGGATGTGTGTGTGTTTTGGGGAATTTGCTGCGATCACTTAGGATCCCCAGAAGGCCATATTTGTTTGCTCTAAAAGTAAAATACATTTCAAGCTTCCCTTGAGCATGAGTTTGCTCCAGCATTATTAGCATGTAAGCATCTGTGATCATATGGAAACTGTTTATTAATGCAACATGGAAAATGGCAGGAAGCTAATGACTTTTTATAGGAATTATACAGAGTTCTGAGCAATTTGGTATTATACTTAGAAAACAAATTTTAGAATTTCTGCCAGCATGTATATGTCACCAGTTTGGCCATTTATATGACTTGCAGAAGTTTACAAATTGAAGATATTACTGAGTCTCTCAAGGACAATCCTTTGATAAAATCTGCTTTTATATTCCAAAATTTGTGGTTAGCCATGGGCAATTGTGTTGCTTCTTTGAAAGTTTTACTTCTTGATTCACAAGCATTTCATCTGATTAAAAAAAAAATGACCATTTGTATTCATGATGAAATATATAAGTACGTGTTTAATACGAGCTAATATTTTATTAACAGTGCTAAGAGTATGAGGTTGTTCATACTCTCTGGGCAGGGCTACTTATTTTTTATAAATCCCTGACTGTGACCCTATTTTTTAAAAAAGATTGATTGATTGATTGATTAGAGAGCAAGCAGGGAGAGAGAAAATGAGAGAAGCAGACTCCTGGCTGATTGGGAAGTCAGATGCAGGGCTCCATCTCATGACCCTGACTTCATGATCTGAGCTGAAATCAAGAGTTAGAATTTACAGGCTGAGCCACCCAGGAGCCCTAACAGTGGTCCTATTTTTGAACCACATATTTGTACACCTGGCGTCGTCTTCTATGCAGTGCATTGCATGGACAACTTTAAAAACTCTGGATGAAGTCACATCTGTGTCTTATAGTTTATTGCTCC
This sequence comes from Spilogale gracilis, assembly GCA_004023965.1. Classification (NCBI taxonomy): domain Eukaryota; kingdom Metazoa; phylum Chordata; class Mammalia; order Carnivora; family Mephitidae; genus Spilogale; species Spilogale gracilis. The sequence goes on from PITA01024310.1 coordinate 13,917, forward strand.
TAAATTATCAAGATCAATAAGTATATATCTTATAAGCAATACTTTCAACTTAAAGGAATGGCAACAGGGGCGCCTGGGTGGCTCAGTTGGTTAAGCGATTGCCTTTGGCTCAGGTCATGATCCTGGAGACCCGGGATCGAGTCCCACATCGGGCTCCCTGCTCGGTGGGAGGCCTGCTTCTCCCTCTCTCACTCCCCCTGCTTGTGTTCCCTCTTTCGCTGTGTTTCTGTCAAATAAATAAAAATCTTAAAAAAAAAAAAAAAAGGGATGGCAACAGCTTTGTTACAAATATGATTAGAGAATTGAGATTGGGGCTTAAAAAATCTGCTTTCATGGATCTTGATATTTAAAGTAATATCTCGTATAAAGTCATACTCAGTGTAAATGCTTAAACATTCATATTCTTGCAGCTCATAAAGATTTCCCTGTGAAATAGTGTATTAAAAAATGTGTGAGTGTGGGGTGCCTGGGTGGCTCAATTGTAAAGCGTCTGCTTTTAGCTCAGGTCATGATTCTGGAGTCCCGGGATGGAGCCCTGCATCAGGTTCCCAAATCAGCAGGAAGCCTGCTTCTCCCTCTCTCACTCCTCCTGCTTGTGTTCCCTCTCTAGCTGTGTTTCTCTTTGTCAAATAAATAAATAACATCTTTAAAAAAAATGTGTGAGCTTTTGGGATACCTGAGTGGCTCAGTTGGTTAAGGGTCTACCTTCATCTCAGGTCCTGATCCCAGGGTCCTGGGATCAAGTTCTGTGACAGGCTCCTTGCTCAGCGGGGAGTCTGCTTCTCCCTCTGCCAGCTACTCCCCCTGCTTGTGCGCTCTCTCTTTCTGACAAAATCTTCAAAAATATGTGAGATTTTAATTAAATGTGCAAAAACAAATATTAATTGTTTTTTTGGATCAACCTTTTTAAAGATGTTGGTGGGATTTTGTATGTTTGGAGGCTGCTTCTAGCCAAAAGCAAAATTGCCTTCAGAGCTCATATTGGGAATCATAAGTGCCATATTTATTGCTTTTCAAGGCCTACCATTTATATATCAATATACTAGCTGTCACGAACCCCTTATTGATATTCAGATGTTCACTTTATATCTTCCACTCACCCCCAGGACTATTTCTAATATCAAGACAGCCATTTTGTGTAGTTTATGTTTTTGTTTTAATGCCACTCATCTCAAATACCCTTTAACAATGGAAATAATCATTGCTGGCGGGAGTTGTTTATGGTCTTAGAAATATAATAATTTAAAAAATATTTTTGGAGGTTTATATCCAGATTTTAGTATGTTTCAAGCTTCAGTTTCAGAAAGGATAAAGGAAAATTACAGAGAAAGAAAACGCAACTAAATAAGGGTGAGCTGTTGAACATTTGGGTGATATAAATTTATGTGAATCTTAAAAGGATGAGAAAAAACAACACAGCTCTCCATGGTTCAATAAATAAGATCGGAGCTGCCTCTTCCCAAACTGTATTTTAATCTCTTTCAATTTTTCTGATGTCTCTTCATATAATTAGTGGTCGATAGTTACTAATTTATTTGGCATTTATCATGCCAGTGCTAATTCATGCATATCTAATATACCTTAATTAGAATTGGGAGAAAATTTCCTTATATGATGGGCTAATTCTAATGTAATATTTATTGAGAGAAAATAAATATTATCACATGAATCCCACTGCAGTTTACTAATTAATATACTCTTACTCTAGGATATACAGAACTCTGTATTAGAATTTATACTAAATAAAATAGCAGCAGTTTGAAAATTGGCCAATATTTATGTTGCTACTTAATGCATCCCTCTTAGAAGCCATATATAAGAACAAATTAGTCAGCAACCAGGCTGTCTTTTGAACTACATTTCCATATTGTACTTTGTGGATTGGAATCCTTACAAGTTGAGTAGATTCTATTGGTACGGAGATGATGGCTGAAATGAACAGTTTCTTATGATCACTGTTATAAGAACTCTGGTCCTTGAGTCTGTCTTCCTGTACCCACTCCCTGCTTCTAGCTTCTTTTTCATGTTTGAATGTCACTCTATGTTTGACCTTTTCTCTTTTACAATTTGCAGCAGGTTGTAGGGTTTGAGTTCTGGAGATTCAAGTTCTGGGAACTGAGTTGTAATCAAACTAAAGCTCACATTTTTCTGTGATTGTTTTACAAAGCTTGCTAAAATCTAAGACTTTTACTCTTTCTGGTACAGGTAATCACTCTGATTTCCAAGAGTTGACTCCATCTTTAATGCTTAGGAAGAATTGTTTAAATTTACGTTTCCATGGCCGTGTTTCTGGACTGGATTATGTATTTTTACCTCTACTACTGCTACTGAAACTTCTTATTCTTTTTTGTCTTTACAAAGAGAATTGTGATCAGGGTGCCTGGGTGGCTCAGTTGGTTAAGCGACTGCCTTCTGCTCAGGTCATGATCCCGGAGACCCTGGATCGAATCCCACATCGGGCTCCCTGCTGGGCGGGAAGCCTGCTTCTCCCTCTCTCATTCCCCCTGCTTGTGTTCCTTCTCTAGCTGTGTTTCTCTCTGTCAAATAAATAATCTTTAAAACAAAACAAAACAAAAACAAAGAGCATTGTGATCACTTGAGTATGCTTTAGGTATAAATGTGAAGAGTCAGTTTAAAATAAAAAAAAATCATACTCTGAACATTGTAGTAAGTGTCAGATAATAAGATGGACTCATATTTTATAATCTAGCCCTTTGTTATTCAGCCACAATGGAAATATTTATAGACTACCTGAATTTTAAAAAACAAATTTGTAAAACATGTAAATATTTGAAAATGTTAATTTCTTAGTAAGTATGCTATCAGATTATAAACATTTTGAGAGTTGAGATATGTCTTTTTCACATTTGCATTGGCCAAACCTTCACATAGCATGCACTCAGTAAATTTCTTTTTTTTTTTTTTTTTAAGATTTTATTTATTTATTTGACAGAGAGAAACAGAGCCAGAGAGGGAACACAAGCCGGGGGAGTGAGAGAGAGAGAAGCAGGCCTCCCGCCGAGCAGAGAGCCCGATGTGGGGCTAGATCCCGGGTCTCCGGGATCATGACCTGAGCCAAAGGCAGTTGCTTAACCAACTGAGCCACCCAGGTGCCCCGACTCAGTAAATTTCTTAAGGGAAATCATTAACTTTTAAGTTTTTTGTCAGAGCAAAATGTATATGAATTTGTGATCAATTTTCAACATAAAACCTAATTTCCTCATTTGAGGACTTTGGATTTTCTCTGATTTCAAAACATTTAAAAATTATAACAAATCTCCCTCAAATTTTAGATAATTCTATTTATTAAGCAGCAACTTTAGTTTAAGAGTGGAACAGCAAGCAAATCTATTATTTTAACACATAAGTAGACTCACCCAATAATCTCAAACCAGAAACCATTTTTTCTGGACATTAGTAAAAAATCAATCACATATGCTGTTGTATATGAAATTGAGTAGCTATTATGTCTCCCTTTAAAGTCAATTAAGAAGTGATGACATAGTGTTAGGTGCTTCCCAAGGTTGTAGTAAGTAGCAGATAAATACATTGCAAATTTTTTAGATCTCAGTCAGTACCGTTATCATGAAGATGATTACATTTATACTTACAAAACAAGATCCTTTTTATTACTTGGAAATTGTTACTCTTAATTTTTGCCATTTATTTTGAATTAGAAGTTAAGTCCAAAGACAGAGACTGAATCAAATTACGCTTCCTTTTTTTTTTAAAAATATTTTATTTATTTATTTGACACACAGAGAGATCACAGGTAGGTGGTGGTGGTGGGAGCAGACTCCCTGCTGAACAGAGAGCCCAAAATGGGGCTCGATCCCAGGACCTTGGAATCATGACCTGAGCCGAAGGCAGAGGCTTAACCCTCTGGGCCACCCAGGTGCCCCCAAATTACACTTTCTAAAGAACTTGCCTCAAGAACTGCTGGCCAGTTTGTGTCTTTGTCTGCAGCCCCAACATGGCAGACTTAATAGGATGGTTGCTAGCCTCTCAGAATAGGTGTTTATTTCCCTGAAATTGTGAAGTCAATGGTAATAGTAGCTACCATTTACTGGGTAGTTATTAGTGCTGGAAACTTTACGGAGTGTTTTCAAGTATTCGCTCTCCTTCAGCACCTACCCTTACCCTCCTACTGTCATCTGGAGGAAGGCTAAAAGATCTACTAAATCTAATCTGTTCTGAAGGTACTTTCTTTTGAAGTCTTCTGTCAGTTTAATGATAATTGGAAGTTAGGAGGGAAGGAAGAAAAAACAACCAGTTGAGCTATCAGTATGAAGCTGCCTGTTAGACTTATAATCAAAATGCAAATGTCAATATTTAAATACTTTTTGCTAAGGCACAGAAGAGAGAGAAACAGTTCAATAATGTACACTGCAGGAATTGAGTGACAGTGCCTTTTCAATTTTCTGGAAGTTGCATAAGAAAGAGTAAAACACACTCCAGTAAATTAGGCTTTTAAGATAACATGTTTGGTTTTTCATTTAGGAAGGGAAAAAGAGGATCAAACTCCAGATCTCTTCCCATTTCACCCTTCTGACAGCTTTAAGTGAAGCAAAGTAGTTTTCTGATTATTACCTTCTACCATGATAATACTTGTCTCTTACTTCTCCGGCACATGTGACATACCGTTCACTGCTGTCAAGGTGTCACAGCTTTCTCCCTCCTATATTTAACTTGTTTTGTTCTAAACCAGCTGTATCAAGTAGATACAATTTTGTGATGATACTTCTAGCACCACCACCTGCTACCTGAGTGGAAATGCGAGGTAAACAGAATTTAATTTTCTGAAATATTTTTTCTTAGGCTCTGTGGAAACTCAGATTTGCATTTTCTTTCATTTTCCACTGAATTCTGTGCTCACATGATATTTGATCCTTTCTGGGAACTGAAGTTTATCGAGACCACAGGAGTGCCCTGGTTTATAAAAACTGATATAAGAAAATCTACATGCAAAAAAGAAGTTGAAGGATTTTTTAAAAAAGTGATCTTCAGTTTGCTGAATGGCTACGCCAAGGGGTTGCTTCCAAAAGCCTGCTGTAAAAGTACATCTACCTATTTTACACATCATTCACTATTTGTCAAAGAAAACAGGGCAGAGAAAAAGAATTGGGAACCTGTTGCCAATTATAGAGCAATTAAAAATGAGGGCACATTTATCTGAAATTGTAGTGCAGATCAACCTGAAAATATGGTTGCCATGCCAAATGGCAGAGAAGTCAGCTTGAGAACATGATATTCTTTAAAAAAGAAAAAAAGGTGTGATCTTTTTAAAAAAGATGTATTTGAGAGAGTGTGAGCAAGTGATGGGAGGAGCAGAGAGAATCTTAAGCAGACTCCATGTTGAGTGTGGAGCCCTTGGTGGGGGAAGGAGGGGGGGAGTGGGGCTTGATCTCACCACCCTGAGATCATGACCTGAGCTGAAAGAGGACACTTAACTGAGCCATCCAGGTGCCCCTAGAACATGATGTTCTTGCTATCCATCAGATCACCAGCTCTCCTGGGGTGGGCTCTGTTCAAAAGCCACAGAGGTTGTTAGAGTTTAAATAAGATTTTGCTCTCAAGGGATTTATATCTTGTGAGAATGATAAATTCATGAATGTTGACTCCTTCACATAGTTGAGATTGTACTTGCTGACCTAGAAGTGAGATGCAGTAGTAGAGTTAGTGGTTCTTGGTTAATCAGAAAAATCTGTAAGAAAACAGCTTTTGATTTGTGGCCTATTGGAGGGAAACATACCCAGTCTATGGAGCAAACCAACAATTTAATGGGGTAGGAAAAGCATACAGTTTGGCATCTGGAAATTTGAATTGTCTCTTAAGTAGACATGTCCCCCGGGGGCAGATGCTCCTAACTTCTGTGAGCTTTTGTTTTCTTGTTCTAAAACAAGACTGATAATCTTCATCTGTGTCATAGCACTGCTGGGGAACCAAATGAGATCTAGGTGGACACTGGAGAGGCTGGGAAGAGAGCCTTCGAGAACATGATTGACACTAATAAAGAGCAGCCTGTGGATTGAGGTTTCCCAGTTTAGGAATGGTAAATCTGCAAAACTGCATGTGAAAAACTTCAATAACAAAAGGGGGGGGAATAAAAAGTTAACATGAACAAGGCTCTAAACACAGAAAGAGGCTGAGAACTCCTTTGATGAATGATAATTTTCTTTAGAACAGAGATCGTTTAATGAAAAATCCCTGTTTCCTGTGTACTAGCAGTGGGGTTTTCTGCACAGATGTGCCCAGGCACTGACATGCTGGCAAGATGGGTTAGGAACAGGGATTGTTTGTGACTTTCCCATACCACTGTGTGCCTATCAGTGCCTGCTCTGACTTTATTTCTTTTTTAAAGTTTTTATTTATTTGTCCATGAGAGACAGAGAGTGAGGGAGGCAGAGGGAGAAGCAGGCTCCCCATGGATCAGGGAGTCTGACTCAGGACTTGATTCCAGGACCCCGGGATCATGACCTGAGCCGAAGGCAGACACTTAGCCGACTGAACCACCTAGACGCCCATGACTTTAGAGAAGAGATGATAACCTTTTTGAAATCTGGGCTGCCAGCGCTTGGAACTTAATTTTTTCCTCGATTCAGTTAGGGAGGACTAGAAAACCAGAAAGGCAATGATTAATGCAATGTTAGAGGGGGCAGGAGAAAGATCTTGGAATGTGATTCTCCCACCTGTGGCTGGAAGGTGTCTGTGGGACAATGTGGGAGTGAGAAAACTCAGCACTTGGCAGGAGATACCCCTTCCTCCTCATTGGTGATAAGAAGGTAATAGAAAGGTCTAAAAGCAAAATAGTTTATGGAATAATTTTTACATTTCTGGATTCCTATGGAGAAGACAGGATTATATCAGGAATTTTCCTGCTTTAAAAGTTCCTCCTGCTGTCTGATTAGACTGTTGGCTAAAGTAGCCAATTAACAAGGTAGCTCTGAGGCACCCAGGTACCCTCCCCTTCGTTGTGACAGGCCTTCTTTTTAAAATTTCTGTTTATTTTTTACTAAGTGCCCAACAGCCTGTCAGATAATGACAACTTTTATATCCTTGAGTTAATTTTGGGAAGCCACCTGTTAAAACAGAATCAGAAAATGGTAGGGCTGAAAAACAAAGCAAAAGTTTGCCTACTTTCATCCCTCTACCTCTGTGCAGTCCCTGTAGTGACCCAAATACAATACTCATGTTAATTACACTTGCTCTGCTGAGTTTGGTTGTATGCCATGTCCTGCCCTAGCCCCTTAGCTGCAAATTCTGTAGGGCAAACATTTAGTTCATTGGTAACACTAACTACTGCCCAATGTTATCTATTAAAACACAATTGATTTTGTGATTGAAATGGCAGATGCTACTGTCATCTGATTGGCTTCTGTTTAATCTTCTCTGCTTTGGTTTTGCTAACATCCTGAAGTCTACCTGCTACTCAAAAGTGAGTGTATCCCGTCAGTGTACAAAGAACGTTCAGGGACTGAGGAGAAATGGGGGCCCAGGACTTCTGGAGCTTTTGGCCACATTTTTAGCTCTTTTCAATAAAATGTGATTTTGATAATACTTTTTCCATTGGAGAAAAACAAAGGTGAGATTAGGAGTCAACCATAGTGTTTCCTTCTAGGGAAAATGTCTACCCAGACCTAAGGTTCCTGTTTACAATGAAGGGGAGCTGATGACTCCCCCACCCCTCCAGCTTCTCTGCAACCTCCACTGAGGTCACAAAAGACCAGCTGAGCTCTCTTTGCCTCTGACACTGAGACGACTCACCCAGTTTTCAACATGTTACAGGCTAGCTGCAAATAGGCTGCAGATGGCAATGCTTCTGTTGATCGAGTGTGAGACTGTCCCATTGCTCCAGGAGATTCTAAGTCCTAATATACATAAAAATAGAAAAAGAATTTAATTATATTAATTTTAAATTTAATATATTTAATGATTATATAAAACATAAGTATATGAAATCCTTACATAGAAACATACTTTTAAAAAATTTTTATTTTTTAATCAGAGCACAAGCAAGGGGAACAGCAGGCAGAGAGAAGCAGGCTTCCTGCTGAGCAAGGAGCCCGATGTGGGACTTGATCCCAGGACCTTAGGATTATGACCTGAACCAAAGGCAGCTGCTTAACCGGCTGAGCCACCCATCCCTAAACATAAACTTTTTTTTTTTTAAGATTTTATTTATTTATTTGACAGAAACACAGCCAGAGAGGGAACACAAGCAGGGGGAGTGAGAGAGGGAGAAGCAGGCCTCCTGCCGAGCAGGGAGCCTGATGTGGGGCTCGATCCCGGGTCTCCGGGATCATGACCTGAGCCGAAGGCAGTCGCTTAACCAACTGAGCCACCCGGGCGCCACCTAAACATAAACATTTTAACAAAATTTAGAAATACGTATTTTTATAAAATTGTTTTTTAGTCAGTGGAATAGCCACAAATAGCATAGCACAAATGCATTCAGGAAGTACATAGACCATTTGTTATTGAGATTCTTCTCTAATCTTTACAAGAGTTTAGAATTAACCTATATATACCCGTATTTGTGTGTGTGTGTGTGTGTGTGTGTCTGTGTGTGTGTGAAAGAGAGAGAGAGGAGAGGGAGAGATTGATTTTTCATGCTCTACCTTATAATTTAATAATTAGTTAGCATCTTCCCTGGTGATGGAATGGAGAGATTGCTCATTAAGTCTGCAGATGGGACTACGTTGGGCAAGCTAACAAGATACAAAGTTAATTTCAGAGCTGCACAAAGCAATGGAGAAGTATATGACACTGTCACTAAGTGTGGAAATAAGGTTAGGTCATGAATGTGAAAGCACATGGCTTTGCAGGGTGAAAGCTAGGAAATTTTAAAATGATGAAATGGAATCAATTTTTAGAAATAGGGATTTTAGGAAAATACTCTTCAGGGAAAATTGAGAATAGGAAGAAGGAAAACCTTTACCCATTTTAGATAATAAGGCTGGAATAAAACTGCTCAAAAATATTAAGAATGTCTGAATAATAGAAGATCAACTGAAAACAAATGATCGGATTACATCTTGTGGTGGGAAGGTAAAAGGCAACTAAACAAAGATTAGATTAATTTATTATTTAGACGTACACTTCCCTTGCCTACAGTATGAAATCCTCTAAAACATTTCTCATAAACAAGGTAATATTTTGTTTAAGGTTTTTATTTTGACCTAATTTAGATTGACAAAAGAGACTTGAAAATAAAAGTGGTCCATATAGCCTTCACCTAGATTTCCCAGATCTTAACATTTTACTATGTTTAGTTATTCTTTTCTCTTTTCCTCTGTCCCTCTCTCCCTTTCTGATTCTCTCCCTCCTTTCCTTCCTCTTTCTTTCTTTCTCTCATTTATACATTTGGGGGCAACTTTTTTTCTTTCTTTCTTTCTTTTTTTAAGATTATTTGAGAGAAAGAGCACAGAGCAGGGTAAAGGCAGAGGGAGAGGGAGAGAATCTGAAGCAGACACCCTGCTGAGCGCAGAGCCCAATATGGGGCTCAATCCTATAATCTTGAGGTCATAACCTGAGCTGGAATCAAGAATCTGTGCTTAGTTGAACCACTCAGGCACCCCCTTGAGGGTAGCTTTCAGAGAGTAATTGCAAACATTGTACATCCTTACCTCTAAACACATCAGTGTGTATTTCTTGAAAAAGAGAAATCATTTTATATAACCACAGTATGATGGTTAGAATCAGAAACAAAACTATAATACTATTATCGATAGACTTTGATCAAATTTCCCATTTTCTATTAATATCTTTGTAGTATAATATTTTTCCCCTCCTCTGGTTCAGAATCCAATCTGTGATCACAAATGATATTTAACTGTCATCAGAGTAATCTTTCTGAAAATCAGATGTTAGTTTCACTACCTGGCTAAACATCCTATGATAATTTTGTATTTTTCTTAAGATAAAAATAGGACATCCATGGCCAAGGCTCATATGCAGCAGTTGTACAACCCTAAGAACATATTGATTTGTTAATACCTTTTCTGATTCTTTTAAATTGATTCAGATTGGATAGTGTCTGTGCTGGATGGTTGTTAAGTAGTTGAAGTATTACTCCTGACCATGTATTGTAATATCCTGTTTCCATTCCAGAGTCATATTTTGCCATTCACTCCCAAGTTGTCTTTGTTTCACTCACACTTGCCATGAAATGTGAAGGACCTTAAGTTTTATGCTACTTGGAAGCTAATGATGTAGTCTGCCACAGAATCATGGATGTTGGCAGAAGACACAAGATTCCTGGGTCAGAAATGGAGGATATTATTGTGCACAATACAGCAGGAAGATTCTTGTTCATCTCAGTCCTTCCTGATTCGAAGTCCTATGAGAGTGATGTGGATGGAGGCATAGGTAGATGCCTTGTACATAGTGGGTCTAAATCACTGATGAACCATAAGCCCAGGAAAGCCTTAACTTTATAAATAAGCTGCTAACAAACTTGCTAGCTTTGACTGGGAGAAAGATGTTTTTATGATTCTGGTCAGGAAACAGATATGCTCCTATGCCCCAGAGAGAGACACTATCTCTGTCTTCCCTGGTTATTGCTATACAGACAACCTTGGAAAGAGAGTTAGCACAACAGGTAATGATGGTGTCCAGAAATACTGTGGAGAATTGTCTCTCGAACACACTGGGCATCTTTCACTTTCTCTAATGGGCTATGCTCTTCCAAGTGCCATTGCATATGTCATTTTTCTTTTGGAAATATTTCCCCTCCTGCGTCATCTAATTAATGTCTCATCATTATTTAAACCCCTGCTGTCATGATTTTTCTTCAGTCTCCCAGATGAAGTTCGGTTCTCCTATAGATCACTGTACATTTCATTAAAGGGATTTATCACACTCTGTGATTTATATTAGTGTAAATATTTTATTAGTGTCTGTCTCTCATATTAGACATAATTCCATAAATGTCAGAGAATGTGCTGTGTTGCTTGACTTGACTCCCAAAATGTAACAGCAACTGACCCATGGGAGATACCCAACAAATGTTTGCACTGTGAAAAAAAAAGTATGTGTCAGACATGTTGTATTTAAATTAGCAAGGTCTGTGGTTACACAGTCTCTTACACAACAGTTATTCCAGAGTTCTCTAAGTATTTGAGTCTGATATCACCTGCATTTAATGAGAGTTGGCCTTTTTTTCTAATATTTATAAGTCACTGAATGTGTGTATGTGTGTATGTGTGTGTTTGTGCATGAGAGAGTGACTGTGGAGGCTAGGATCTCCAGTATAATGATGCAAATATTAGTGATTTTTTTTAATTGAAAATTTTTTTAATTGAAAATGTTGTTCAATGAAAGACTTCCCCCCCCCCAGATTTCGTTTACTTATTTGAGAGAGAAAGATAAAATGAGTGGGGAGAGCAGGGATGCAAGGGTGGTTCAACACTCGCAAAACAATCAACGTGATAGAACAAATCAATAAGAGAAGAGAGAAAAATCACATGGTACTCTCAATTGATGCAGGAAAGGCATTTGACAAAATACAACATCCGTTCCTGATCAAAACTCTTCAAAGTATAGGGATAGAGGGAACATTTCTCAACCTCATAAAATCTATCTACGAAAAACCCACAGCAAATATCATCCTCAATGGGGAAAAACTGACAGCCTTTCCTCTGAGATCAGGAACAAGGCAAGGATGTCCACTCTCAACAGTACTATTCAACATAGTTTTAGAAGTCCTAGCAACAGCAATCAGGCAACAGAAAGAAATAAAAGGTATCCAGCTTGGCAAAGAGGAAGTCAAACTCTCGCTCTTTGCAGACGACATGATACTCTATGTGGAAAACCCAAAAGACTCTACCCGGAAACTACTAGATCTCATACAACAATTCGGTAATGTGGCAGGATACAAAATCAATGCACAGAAATCAGTTGCATTCTTATACACTAACAATGAAAAAATAGAAAGGGAAATCAGAGAATCGATTCCGTTTACTATAGCACCAAAAACTATAAGATACTTAGGAATAAACCTAACCAGAGAAGTCAAGGATCTGTACTTGAGGAACTACAGAACACTCATGAAAGAAATTGAAAAAGACACAAAAAGATGGAAGAGCATTCCATGCTCATGGATCGGAAGAATAAACATTGTCAAAATGTCTATACTGCCCAGAGCAATCTATACTTTCAATGCCATTCCGATCAAAATTCCACCAACATTCTTCAAAATGTTGGAACAAACAATCCTAAAATTTATATGGAACCAAAAAAGACCCCGAATTGCTAAGGAATCACTGAAGAAGAAAAGCAAAGCTGGGGGCATCTCATTACCTGACTTCAGGCTTTATTACAAAGTTGTGATTACCAAGACAGCATGGTACTGGCACAAAAACAGAGACATAGACCAATGGAACAGAGTGGAGAGCCCACATATGGACCCACAAATCAAATGATTTGACCCACATGGGCAAATCATCTTTGACAAAGCAAGACAAAATATCCAGTGGAAAAAAGACAGTCTCTTCATTAAATGGTGCTGGGAAAATTGGACAGCTACATATAGAAGAATGAAACTAGACCATTCTCTTACACCACACACAAAGGCAAACT
>PITA01024311.1:0-26477 GCA_004023965.1 Spilogale gracilis
TGGCAGCATCTTATTCCCTAAGGAGACTGGATCCTGCCTTCAGCCACGCTGCAGAAGAGGTCAGTCCCTTGTCCTCCAGAAACACACAGGTGACACCCTGGCTGCGGAGGTGGGGTCTCCTCCCGTGGAGAATTCACTGTCCCAGCTGGGCTGCCCTGAAGAGACAAAACCTGCAAATCACCCCCCTCCCCAGCCCCCAACACATACAGATGACTTTCCCCGATGGCCGTCAGCCGTCCCACACCCTGGAATAAGGTGCCCCTGGACATAAATGCCTCTGTGCCAACTAGAGCTGACAGTGAATATCAGTGGCTAGAATAGCATTACCTTCTCCCACCCTGTCTCTCTTCTTCCTATTGTCCTTTTTTCTCAAGGTCCCAGCCCCCCACAACAGCTTCACCCTCCAGCGTCAAAGGTGACACAGGCTGGGTCTCCTCATCCAGCAAGTTTGATTCTCCAGAGAGCATCAGAACATAGTGATCAGTGAAACACAGCAGCCGGGCTCTCACAGCTGGGCCTTGGCAGGGTCACTTCAGCTCACCCAGGAAACCTTGTCCTGGAGGAGCTGCCAGGGGGCCTGAGATGTCCTAACAGGGGGGGCATGACTGATCCACTCAAAGGGTCACTGTGAAGCCCAGGGTGGGCCACAGAGGAGGAAAAGGGGCCAACTCTAATACAAATGGTAAGAAAAAAAAAAACAGTGACCTTCAGTCCCCTTCTGACCCTTCATGCCCCCATCTGCAGGACCCCTCAGCCCCACCTCCCCCCTCTGCTAAGGAGAACCAAGTTCTGGACTTTCCCTTTCTCTTCCCCTCCAAACTTGTCTAGTCAAAATAGAGATGGCTCTCCAATACATGAAAAGATGCCCAGCTTCATTCAGAATAAAAGAAATACAAATTAAAACTAATGTGAGGGTCGACTTATCACCATCAAGGTGGCAAAAGGCCAAAAACTCAATGACCCATGGTGCTGGCCAAGCCCCGGGGACACAGGCAGTCTCATTCACTAATGGCAGGAGTGGGATGTAAACTGATATATTAGGACATTTTGACTACATCTTTCTGTAACATAAAAAAAACCAAAACTATGTTTGCTCTTTGTCCCTGGTTTAAGGCACAGAGCTGCTAGAACAGTTGGAATTTCCTAAGTGATAAGAGTGTCTTTTGCTACTCATAGGGAGGCCCTGTAAACCATACCTGGGTTTACACTAAGAGGGTGATTCAGGATTGAACCTGGTCATCAAAATCATCAAACTTCCTGGAAGCTCCCACTCCCCTCCACATTCCTGGGCCTTCCACTGGGCAGTCACTGTCTAATAAACCAGTCATAGTAGTAAAGCACTTTCCTGAGTTCTAGGAGTCTTTCTAGAGAATCACTGAACAGGGGAGGGAGAGGGTTGCCACGAGAGCCCTTGAATCTGTGGTCAGCAGGCGCCTCATTTGCCACTGGCATCTACACGGAGATCGGTCCGGGGGACTGAGCTCTTCAGCCTGCGGAGTCTGATGCCAACTCCAGGTAAACAGCGTCAGACTTGAACTGAATTGTTGGATACCCAGCTGGTGTCAGAGAATCAGGGAATTGATGCTGGAAAAGATACCACGCATTCGGTGTCAGAAGAAAGACATCAGTCTTTCAAAATTATGCCTCTGTGTATCTTTGACCTCCTGAGAAACTCTGCTTCTAGGAATCACCGTACTGATTCCCTCACCAGCATGCACAATGCCGTAAGCACCACCTTGTACACGTGGCTGGTTTAGAACAGCAAAAGAGTGGAAACAACAGGGGCGCTGGGTGGCTCAGTCGGACAAGCATCTGCCTTCAGCTCAGGTAATGATCTCAGGGTCCTGGGATCGAGCCCCACATCGGGCTCCCTGCTCAGCAGGAAGCCTGTTTCTCCCTCTGCCTGCTGCTCCCCCTGCTCGTGCGATCTCTCTCTCTCTCTCTCTCTCTCTCTCTCTCTCTCTCTCTCTCTTTCCTCTTTCTCTGACAAATCAATAAATAAAAATTTAAAAAAAAGAATGGAAACAGTCAAACTGCCATCCAAATGGGAATTGGCTACACTGCTGACATGCCTACAGGGGAATTCTATATCGTGATAAAAACAAAAACAGAAAGGATTGAAGAAGCTCTTTATTAACATAAAAAAATCTTCAGGGTATCTTGTTAACTGGAGAAAACAAAGGCAATGTCAGGACGGCACTGATGGCAGATTATGTCTTGTGTTAAATGAAAAAGGTATAAAGAATATAGATTTCAATTGGCTAGTACATACTTTGTGGGGTTTTTTAATCTCTGAAAGGATAAGCAGACACTAACACCAACGGTGGTGACCTACTTGAATAGGAAGATAGAACTGGGCAGATGACACATACGGAAGGGGAAAGGAAGATGTCTGCAGACGTGGGAGTGAGGGGACTATGATTCCCATTCCACTCATCACAGGCCAGGCCTGCAAGGAACTTCAGGGAGCCTCTCCCACCCTCTCTCCACTTTAAAATTTAAAATGTGGAAATCATGACCCAAAGATGTTCACTGGTCTACCCAGCTCTCAGATCTGGTAGAGCACTGGGACAAGCCTCCAAGGCCCTCACAGCAGTTCAATGCCCTTTCAGAGACGTGGCTAGACCACATGCTCCTCTGCGGGTGAGGGGGTGCACAGTAGGACACAGGTCACATCTTTGTGAGCACTGGAAACTCACGGAGCATTGGCACATGCTCGCTATTTATTAAGAATATTCTGAATGAATGAATACTGGATTACACTTCCTATGAGCCCCAAGTCTCTAGCTAAGCTTATTAAGTCATCCTAGCCTGATGGTGACAACAATTTCTATCCTCCAACGATGACAGAGTCACATTTTCCCAAGCATCTCAGCAGAGGAAACATGTCTGGTGAGGGGGGACTTTTAACACCCCTCAGGTGAAATGCCACAAACAATTGCCCACATGGTGACTTCTTGCATCATCAGACTATGTAGGAAATAAGAAAAGAATGATGAGGTTAATATACTTAGCACAGCACTCAGGAGAAGAGAAGTGATAAATTTGCATAGATTGTTCAACCAAACAAATGCCCGTGGGGCTTGTCCTCTGAATGGTGCAGGCTGGAGTGCTGACTTTGTGCCTTGCTTCGTAAAGACCGGTCTTCTGGGCCAAACGTAGTAAACTCCAAATACTTTTGCAAGATAGGCAGCAGGTGCGTCTCCGTTCAAACCCTGTGATACAAATCTCGTTACCATCATCCTCGAACTGACTACTACGCCACCCAGACACACGGCACACTCACCCCAGCCAGGGTCGACAAACTCAGAACCCTCTAGCACATCACTGTACACCTTCCATGATGTGTGACAGACTCAAACTGTGTCTAAATAGGCTGGGAGGGTTCAGAGGGAGATGAGCTAAGTAAGACCATAAACACCTTGGGAAAGCAGATTGAGTAAAAGCTACCTATGATGGATGAACATTGGCTAAATCAAAGAGATCTGGGGCTTACGAGGAGGGCCCCATTGGAGAGCTTTTGGTCACAAATTAGAGGCATGTTTGATTCCTTAGACACAGCTGGGCTGGCTGCTGCAAAAGGAGCAAGGTTATCACAGCCGCCAGAGGGAGAATGGGTAAGTGAGATGGATGGAGATCAAATCCTATTATAACCAACTCCATTACAAAGAAAATTTCACCTTAACAAAAATATATCCAAGCCGGAGGCATCAGCCCATAATAATCGTATATTGTTCAAATAACCCATTGTGAAGCATGCCGTTCTTCAGTCCTTCTGGTTAATAGTCTCTAGTTACAACAGCACGCCAGCACATCCTCACTCACCACATGATGAATTATTTGTGGTACACGACAAGACCTGCCTTCCTTTCCAGCCCTCTGCCTGTGGGAGGTGACTTCTGAGATGCTCTATTGGAGGCTGACGTTTTGAAAAACTGCAAGGGATTTGTCTTTATGAGAATCTTTGCCTCATCTCAGTTTTCCATCAGACCAGTCACCTGTACCTAATACCATTAGCAAGATTCTTTAAAATGTTAGATGATCACCCCCATATGTGTAGAACAAAAATATTTGATAAAACTCAATATTCATTTGTGGTTTTAAAAAATCATAGAAAAATAAGACTGGTAACTTCCTTAATCTAATAAACAACATCTGTCAAGAACCTATAGTAAACATCCTACTTAACATCGAAATGTTTAAATCATTCCCTTAAAAGTCTGGAACCAGATTAAATGCCGTTTATATCAGAGATTGGCAGAACGTAAAAGGCCTAGGAAATACTGTGTGAAGACAAGGATTTGGAATAATAGGAACTCTTCCATAGTGCTGGTGGGAGTAGAAATTCATATGACCCCTTTAAGAGCATTCTGGCAATAACATATTGAAGATATACATATTCTTTGATCCAGCAATGGAAGATACGACTAAAAACATGTATTATAGCTTTACATTTAATCGAAAATGGTTTGAAAACAACATATATGTCCACTGAAAGAAGAATATATACACAGTGATATTCTTACAATGGAAAAGTACATATTAGTTAAAATGAACCAGCTAGAGCTCCGTGTATTAACGTGATCACGTGTACACGCACACACACGTGCGCGCACAAAGCAAGCTTCCGACAGCTAGGCCAAATGGTACCTTCACATAAATTTTTCATTTTAAAAGCATGTGAGGACTAGGGCTCAGCACAGGGGTCCAAGGGATGTAGATTCAGCCTCTCCAAGCAGACATTTGCCCTTGTAACAGAGTGATTTTGGGGGATCACTCTAGTCCTGGGGTCAAGAAACAGGTTCCTGCTGGGTGTCTTGGATGTTACCAGTGACTTAGCTCAGACTGCTACAGCAAATACACTGAATGGTGGCTTAAATAACAAACCTTTATTTCTTACAGTCCTGGAGGCTGGCTGGGGACCAGAATGACTAGGATTTTAGTGAAGGCCCTTCTTCCCATTTTACACCCGTCGTCTTCTTATTGTGGCCTCACCTGGCAGAGAGAGAAGACTAGCTCTACTCCTCCTTTGCTTATAAGGGCATTAATCCCATCTTGGGGCTTTACTCTCATAACCTAATCACCTTCCAAAGTCCCCACCTCCAAATACCATCACAGCAGGGCTTCACCATGAGAATTTGCTAAGAGCATGGGCATTCAGTCCATAGCAATCAGCAGGCACCCTTGACCACTTGGGAATGACCACAAATTTACTATTCACCAGAAAAATGGCAGCATGAAGGGAGACTCAAGAACATCCTCTTTTCTACTTTTCTTTCCTCTCCTTCCCCATGTCCACCCCTGGTTTCTGATCCCCTTTCACTATCTGTTACATATGTGTCTATGAGATATCCAGAAAGCTACCCCAGAATAGTTACCCTCCTGCCTCTCTAATCAATAGATATATCATGAGACAAGAACAAAATTGTGAAGTCCTAGTTAATTGGGTCACATTATCTCCTAACACTTTAGAAAGTTAGAGCTTTAAGGAAATTAAGATGACCCAATTCCACTTGCTTTCTCTCTGAGGTCCCATGGGGTCACAAGGTGCACCCAAGGTCACAGAAGGACTTAGTGAAAGAGCAAGATTCCAAATTGGGTCACCTGTCTTCCAGGAAGATATTTCTACTATACCACAGAAGCCTATGATACATGTTTACTATGGAAAATCCACAAAACATCAGCTTGAAAAAAAAACACATCAGCTTGAGTCCTCTCATCCCTGCGGGGATTCCAAAAATATCAGGTCATGGTCTTTGCCACTCTCAAGCTCACAGAGGATCATTTTCAGAATGCCCTCCTTCATGAGGTCAGAGTCACACTTCCCATCACAGACTGTGATGGCACTCAAGCACACACAGTTGTACGTGCAGAATGATTGTCTCCACTTTTAGACAATCCTCATCATTTCGAATGTCACTGGGCTTGGAACAACTTGAAAGACAAGGAAAGGAGACTGATGTTGAAATCTCAGTGAAGTATGCTGATCAAGACATGCTCCTGCTGACAAACAGTGAAAGTGAATGTTTCCCTCCCCTCCCCCATTAGCTGATACCCAACTATCACTAAGACTCCGGTGGCAAGGATTGTTTTAACAAGGGAAGCTCTAGATGCGGGAAAATGCCTACAAACATTCCAAACTCGATTGCTTTCTGGGTGACCTTGATTTGGGAAGATCAGTGAGAAATATAAATCAGATATAAGAAGTTATCAGTCCACCTTGATAGACAGAATGTTCACACTGATCAGTACTACAAAGATGGGAGAAACCTCCAGTCCCTAAGCCCCCAAACTTACAATCTAATGAGATACAGAGTGAACACTTGGGACAAATTTAGGACATCTAGAGAGAAACATATAAATAAATAGTACTTAATTTAAAGATAATACCATATTCTTCTGGCATTGGAGAGAAACAAAAAGGATGATCCATGTGAGATGAGGGTAAATCAAGGGATTCCTGAAGAAATGTGAGGTTTGTGCCATGAGATTTGGAAGGAAAGTGAGCCTTATGGTGAGAAGACGAGGAAAGCAGACATCCAAGGCAGATGAATGGCTTCTGAATACTCCCAGAAGAGAGGTTATGGTGACAGTGGCAAGTCTTTACAACAGCAAGATGAAGTCATTTTATATTCACTCATTTCATTTCTCTATAGACAATGACCTCAGGAAAGAGATAAGGCAGGGATCCTCTCCACTCTACAGAGGGGGAGAAAGACTTAGTAGACACAGATGGAAAAATACCTCCGCACACCTAGTCAACAATGAACTGCCCCCAGTTGTTCAGCATGCAAAGATCAGCAGGTTATAATTGTTCATTTGAAGTTAAACTGGGCTGGACACTTATTCTTTTCCCTCACAGCCTGATTTCAGAAGCTTTCAGCTGGAATCACACTACATCTCCCACAAAATCGCCCAGCCTTTAAAGAGTGTCAGGTTCAAATTTGCTTTTAACTTTTATCCCTAATTAAGAAGGCCAGAGGAATACTTGGTAAATACTTTGGATTTAATTAAGTCTGATTGCATTACGAAATGGAATCAGTGTATTCAACTTTGAACATTTTGAAATTCCAAAGTGATCCTAGGCTCTCCATTGGCCACAGATGATATAGCCCTTTGCACAAGAAGTACACAAACTACTCTTACCAGCTGCTTAGTGGCTTAATGGCACATAAACCACAAAATTAACCAATTCTCAGGCACTGCAAAATGAGCTCAGCCTGATGCCATAGCTTTCTCTCCCTGGAGCACTATGTCATCCTTTACCATTACACACATGCAAGGGTCCTGGGCTCCATTCTTTTCTTCACTGGTGTTTCTCCCTTGTCAACCACTGCTGCATTTTGGAATCATTTGGGAGATTTAAAAATCCCAGTGGCTGGGTGGCATGCCCAGATTTAGTTGATTTGAAGAATGGCCTCGTGTCAATTTTTTTTTAAAGCTTCCCAGAAAATTCTAACCTGCTAAGGTCAAGAATGACTACAACTAAGTGATCTTATCCAGTGCCCAGGCTTTAAATCCTAGTGATAGGCTATCGTTGCAACTTTAATCTCCTGTCTTTGGCTCTCCCCTGAGTTCCAAAATCATTCATTCCAACTGCTTACTGGATAGGCCCACTTGGGTATCTGAAAGGCTTTGCAAACTTCAAAAGTTGCAAGAAGAACTCTCAATTTCTCCCCAGCTCCAATAGTTCTCATTGTAGTAAGTAGCTCGAACCTGAAGCCTAGAAGCCATTCTAAGTTTTTTCCCTTTTCCTCATATGCTGCATCAAATTCACCAGCAAAGTCCTATTTGTTCTATAACCAAAGTAGATCTCATAACCATTATGGTAGGCAGCTTCCAAGATGATCCCCAGTTATTCTCATTTCCTGGTATTCATAACCTTGTACAGTCCCTTCCCACACTGTACCTGGGTTGGTCTCTATGACCAATACCACATGGCAGAATTGACAGTATGTTACTTCAGAGATTAGGTTATGAAAAGGCTATGGCTTCCATTTTGTTCTCCTCACCATCACCTCCATTCTGAGGGAATTAAAGTTCAAGGTGCCATGTAGTGAATAGCCCTTGTAGAGGACCATGTGGTACGGAAGAGAAACCTCTGTCCAACCATCAGAAGAGGAAAGAAATCTTCCAGCAACCATGAGTGAGCTTGAAAGTGGATTCTCCAGGCCAATCAAGCTTTGAGAGGACTGTAGCCCAGGCAACAGCTTGAATATAACCTCATAAGAGACCCTGAGCCAGAAATACCCAGGTAAATTGCTCCTAGATCCCTAACCCAGAAACCCTATAATATAACAGGTGTTAATTGTTTTAAGTTGATAAATTTGGGGGCAGTTACTCAAGGATAGACTCTATACTCATCCATATTTTTGCATCTCATGGCTATTATACTCCTCCAACCTACCTCCATTTCTTCTCAACTGTGGACTTCAATAGCATCCTAGCAGGTCCCTCTTTCCCCATTTCTGGTGTCCAAAAAATTGTCACCCTCACTTATATGCTTCAAATAAAAGTAGTTTATATCTCTTCCCTGTTTAGCACCCTTCAATGACTTCCTATTCTACTTAGAATAAAACCCAGTTCCCCACAATAGTTTTTCCTGATGTGATTCCAATCTCAATCTCCAACTTACTCATGTACCTCTCTTCCCATTTCTTATTCTGTTCCAGCCACATTATACCTTCATTTTATAGGAAGACCCTTGCTTTTCTTTTATGGTTAGAGAAGCTGAGGGAAAGAGGGACATTTTTAATATCAGGGATTGAAGAAGATCCTGGTAACATTGCTCAAAACAGAAATTACTTTTTTGCTACATCTCTGACAAGTATTTGTCAAGCTTGAAGGCCACGCAGATAGTGTGGGAAAAGACGTGCTTTTGCTTCTGGCAATATGTTGGACTAAATGAGGAGAGAATATCCTCCCGGTATAGAACATCTAAAAATGCTGAATAAAACGAAAAACATATTTCAAAGTGTGGCTGAGCTAGCAGGAAAAGAAGGAAACCAATCAGAGGAATTAAAAACAAGGAAGTGTGATTCAGTGAGGATAAGTAAGCTACACAGGCATTTTTCTTGTGGATATATGTTTATTTCCTAGTGATCTAGAATCACACATATATGAGAATAGAGAAAACAACCTGAGTCTCAAGCAGAATGGGACTTTATTAGTTGAGATTCCTATACAGTGATACCTCAGTGGTCACATAGAGATTTGTCTAGCTTAGCCTTGACCCTTAAGTCAGAAAACTGGCAGGTGGAAAAAAGTCTTCCCTAATGTTTCCTACCATAAACTAGTATTTATTAGGAGTTGGGGCTATAATTCATACCACCTGTGAAGCCAGAAGGACAAAAAAGTGCCCAACTTAAAAGTAGTCCCAGATTGACAGTGTTCCAAACACTTGGGAAAAGAAAAACAAATTGTCTCTGAAGGAAGGGACCCTCAACTCAGGCATCTTGATGTGTTCATGAATGAAGAGCAAAATCACAAAACACACGGGAGTGCAAACAAATAGGAGTCAGAGTCAATAGAAATACTAAATTGCAGAATCAGACCCATTGAGCCTGCAGGTATTGGGTTATCAGAGATTTTTAACATAAAGAAATAATAGGGAATTCACAGTATTACAAAGGAACAAAAGATTATCAAAGTTGAACAAACCTATTTTAAGGAACCAAATATAACTTTGTGAAATAAAAATTATATGAAATTTAAAATTCATTGGATGGATTAAATAGCAGATTAGACTCAGGAAAAATGTACCTAGTAGATTGGAGGAAATAGCTGAAAAATTATCCAGAATTCATCAGCAAAAAGGAAAAAAAAATTAAGATACTTGAATGAAAGAATAAAAAGAGATAACCAAAGTATAATTGGGATTACAGAAGATGTAACTAGAAAGAGAAAGGAAAAAAATTTGAAAAATTAATGGTTTAGAATTTTCCAGAGTTGACACCACTTCTGTTTCAGGGAGCACAACAGATTTCAAGCAGGACACACCATAATAAAACTATAAAAATCAAGCTGGAAACTGAAAATATTTGAAAAAAAAATCTTCCACTCGTGGAGTTTACATTTAGTGAGGAGAAATGACAATTGGCAATTAGAAAAAAAAAAAAAGCCAGATCATTTGGACAGTGACATGTGCATTACAAACAATTTAAATAGGATGATGTGAGAGCTTAGGACTTGGGAGCTGCGTCAGAATTAGTGAGCATGGAAGGTGATCTGTAAGCTGAGATCTGAATGACAGGAGGGAGTGAGTCCCGTAAAGTCATGGGAAACAGCACTCCAGGCAGAGGGAAGAGTTACTGCAAAAGTTCCATATCTGTCTGAATCAACTTCTCTGAGCCTCAGTTTGCTTATCTATAACATGGGGACATTATTTTCCTCATATCTCTTGTAAGGCTTGAATGAACTTTTGTATGTAAAGTACTTGAAAATCTTTGAATCAATATATATGTGATAATTTTATGGAGGCAGCCTAGCTTCCCATGAAGAATACACACTTTGGACCACCCCGACAAGCATTCTTGGCCCGTGAAATCATCTGTGAACACTCTGAGATCCAGGGTCCTCATTTGTTAAATGAGAATGATGCAGTTGCCATAAAGATTATAGAGTAAAACTTTCGCACAAAGCTTAGTGTCATGCCTGGCAAAAAGAACTCAATAATTATCAGCTTACTTCCTGTCTCTCTAGTAAAATGTTACTTTTCCTGTAAAGGCTCTAGAGGCCTCTATCATCCACACCCTGACTCTAGCCAGAAGTTCTCTCTTTGCTCTGCTCTCCCACTGCACTTTATCTGTAAGTCTCTCCCAAGTCTCTCCTTTTTTGTTTTTGTTCTATTTTGCATTTCTCCCAGTGGTCTATAAAAGTAATTCCACAGACACTATTCTCTTTAAATAGAGTCTATTCTATCCATCTTTTATCCCTTATACTACCTAACCCATGGTCTTGTACATCATAGGTATTTAATACAAAGTTATGAGTGCAAGAATAAACACATGAGTTATAACTGGAATAGCTCCTCCACCACCAAAGCAACTATTCAAGGTAGCTAATCGCATGGCTATACCTTAAGGCTCCTCTCCCATGTCAAGTCAAAAATCTGCTGGTAGAGATTTTACACTAATGTTCCCCAGTGAGTTTCATCTCTGGGATCCACATATTGATACTGTCTCCTCCCACCTTGACCTTAGGCTTGTCCCTACAACTCACTGTGGCCAATGGGACAGATAAGATGCAAGTCTTTGCCTGATAAATCTTTGTGCCTTGGGCTCACCCTCTTGGATTACTGCCTTTACCATTTGAGGAAGTCCAATTTTACCTCCTTGAAGATGCAAGACTATGTGGTCTAAGGGACCCACCTAAACCCAGAGCCTTGCCAACTGACAATCAGACTACAGTGTGTCAGCCCTGGCAAAACCAGCAGAAGAGCCCTCCAAACAACTCACATCATTGAGATAAATAATAAATCAGCATATTAAACTAATATATTTTCGGGTGGTTTGTTACACAGAAACAGAAAACTCAAATATGCCCTGCTTTAACTTCTACCCTCTATCTATGAAAGCAAGAATGATCCTTTGAAGAATGATCCTTCAGTCCTTCAAATGGCTAAATACCCTCCTGAACACTCTTACACATGTGGGCTATTAAATCAGTCATAACAGTTTTGGCCTGTTGGAGACTTTCTAAATTCAAATTCTATATAGCAATGGACCCCTTATATCATTAAATTCTATGGTCCAGTTTCTGTCTTTGGCAAATCTAACCTACTTGATCACTCTCTGTCCTCCTGGGGATGCTTTCTTTTCTTGGCCTCACAAAAATCCCTCTCTCTTGGTTTCCACCCTATCCTATTGGCTGCTTCTTCTCTTTGCTGGGTCTGTGGACTTCTTCTCTTCTTCATCTACCTTGGTTCCCTAAAGCCATCTATAGGCTGAACAGCTCCCAACACTATTTCTCCGATCTTAATTTCTCCCCTGAATCTCAGACTCATAGAACCCACCGTCTGCTAAAGATTTCTAACTACATAATGGGTATCTTAAAATGTAATCTATCCAAAATAGAACATCTGGCTTTCTACCCCTACTTGTCCCCAAACTTCTTCCCATCTCCATAAATAGTGGCTATATTCTCCATTTTCCTGACTGGTCAGTCCAAAACCCTTGGAATCATGTACTCCCCTCTCACATTCCACATACAATTTATCAGAAAATCCTTACAACTCTGCCTTCAAAGTTTCTACAACAACATCTAACCATTTTCCCCACCGCCCCTACCCACACCCCAACCCAAACCACCTAGTCCCTAACCCAGGCTGTTCGAAGCCTCTCCTAACTGGTCTCCCAGCTTCCACCCCCTAAAGCCCATAGTAGCCTGTTCTGCATATGGCAACCAAAGGAATCACTTAAGGCATAAGTACATGAGTCATTCATACCTCCCATCTGCTCAAAACCTTCCAGTGGCCTCCCATGTCATGCAAAGTAAAATCCTAAGTCATTACCATGACCAGAGTGCTCTATGCAATCTTGCCTTAACTGTCTCTTGATCTTACCTCTTACTCTTCTCGCCTTCACTCACTCCACCACAGCCACAGGTGACCTTCCCGCTGCTTGCACAAACCCTCCCAGCACACCCTGCCTCAGAGTCTGCGTTTGCTCTTCCCATTGCCTGAGAATACCCTTCTCCTGAATCTTAATTTGTGCTCTCCTTCATTTTGCACAAGTCTCTGCTCAAAGGCCACCTTATCAGAGAAGCTGCCTTTCTGAGGACAGCAATAAACCCGCATCACAAGCTACTTGAAATCTATTGTTACCCCCACTTGACATGTGAGCCTGTCCCCACTTCTTGTATGTAAGCTCCATGAGAGCAGAGGCTTTGTCTTGTTCCCTGCTATATCCCAGTGCTGGAACCAAGCCCAGCCCACCCTCGGTGTCAATATTAGTTGATAAATGAATTCACTGTCCCTTCCAGCAGAATGGATGCGTGTGTCAGTTACATACTTGTCCAAGAAACGAACTTCTTCAAGTGGTCAAAAGGGTACAAACAAAAATAATCTCTGTGGTATGAGAAATGGAGGCCATCACTTAAAGAGAAATAATGCTAGTTTGAGACTGAGGACAGTCCTGAATGACCAGCCAGAATCTGGTTTGTTCACTACAGGCAATGAGATATCACTGAAATTTCTTACGTATAAAATGACAGAAATTGTCTCATAAATAACTTTCACTGGGTATATTTTTAAAATAATCCCACTTGATATTTTCCCTTTTTATTAACTGGCTTTTAGAGCATGTTGACAAGTATGGTTCATTTTGAATGGTCCTAAGTAATTCTCTGGACCAGGACAGAGACCGCCAGGTCATTTGTAAACAGAGGCCCATGGCTGGGAACAAACAGAGTTATGCATCTGAGGCTTAAGACCACATTTTATACTCACAACACATGTATTTCTTATCTAACACCTGTGCACGACTATATATAGCATACACAGAATCTTGTTTTCATATCCTACAGATATGAAAGCCAGAGCTCTCTTCCAAGCCAGGGAGTCTGCGGAAAAAGCTGAGGGAACAGACTGGGAGCCTCTGCCACGCACACCAGACTCTAATGAACGCACACGTGCAATAAATACACCGCTCAGCAGCTGCCTGCTTCAACAACTCCGTGGCCCGGGAGCAGCCAGGATGTCAGAAGTCTCCCAGGCAGGAGAAGGAGGGGAGCAGTGGAGGCCATTCTGAGGACTGTTCACTCAGGTCTTCAAAGGGAAAACAGTGGAACAGCGGTGGCTGGAGC
The DNA here is from genome assembly GCA_004023965.1 of Spilogale gracilis. Lineage (NCBI taxonomy): Eukaryota > Metazoa > Chordata > Mammalia > Carnivora > Mephitidae > Spilogale > Spilogale gracilis. Next base: position 13,804 of record PITA01024311.1, read on the forward strand.
AGAGGCTCAGCAGCCTGTCCGTCTCTCCAGCTACTACGACACATACAAGGGGTTGGTGGGCAGCGGCTCCCGAGCCAGAAGGGGACTCTAGAGGGAAAAGCAGAAGCAGATCTTCCTATGTTGCGGCCCCACCAGCAGGCCCTCCGTGGCCACCCTGTCTTAACACATTCAGGAAGTGAAACCAAAGGCGGTTCCTTAATGTAACTGGGAAAGTTATTTACATTTAGTTTTTCCCTAATTGTATCTACTCTTGCCTCTGATTTTCCTACCTCCCTTCCAGAATCACACTGAATCTCTCATCCCTTCACACCGCAATGAAATCCATACATTTTAAAACACATGCATTTCATAGGTATGTGTGCGTTTATATTATACATGTAAAATACATATGCAAACACATTAATGTATAATATATATATTATATACATATATACAATATATAATACACACACACACACACACACACACACACACACACAAACAACTTAGGCTTCTGCAGGCCCATTGGGTTCTTTCTCTATTCCTGGTCACTTTTATTTCAGGGCCCACATGGGTTGATAAAACTGATTTTGTTCTCTCCATCCGTATATCTTCAAAATCACAGCTCTTCATCGGTAAAATATATACTTTACTTATTCATACTTTTCACGGTAAAAATATCATCCCAGTTACCAGCCCAAAAGTAGCACTCCTAAGAAAATGACTCACCCATGACATTACAGGTGAATAAATGACAAGTGTGCCTCTCCAGTCATGAGACAACTTGCCTAGTTAACTCATCATCCTTAGGAAGGGGGCATTTTCCCAAATGGAATATGAGTCATTTGGGCATGAGCAGAGTTTTTAAGTTCACAGATGTAACATTTCCTCTGCCGTGTTCTTCTCCATTAATGAAAGTTTGATTATTAACATCCGGCGATTTAAGAAATCAGTCCTTACATAATGGCACTCCTCATTTCTGTTCATTCTCTCCTCTTTTTGGTGAGGTTCATGGTTGAGTTTCAGCTCAGATCTTTCTTTAGCATTTCTTCTGGGAATCCGGAGATTTTACACGTGGTTAAGTAACTGATATACTGAAACTTTTAGGCAAATCAATGCTCAGAAGGCGTGCAGTGTTTAGTCACCACGAAGCTGATAATGAAGTCAACTACATCATTTTTCACAGGATCACAGAAGCTTGTACACTCGGGGGCTACAGTGAGCATGTAGAAATTTAGAGCCAGAATTTCACAATAGCAAAAGCACTTTCCAAACATTTGCTCATCTTATCATAATCTTCTCAAGACCGGCTAGACTGAGCCATATGTCTTAGCCATATTCCAAGCCCAAGCCTTATCATAATGCCTTTGAACATCATAAATATTTAATAGACTTTGTTGAGTGAACAAATGCATTCCCTGAACCATTCAGTGGAGATTCAAATTGAGAGATTACGAGGAAGCTAGTAAGTATCAGAGTCTGGACACAAGGACAAGTCTTTGGCTACTAAAAAGCTTTCCAGGCTCCTAGGAAATCACTACCTTGGGTGGGGGCAGGGTGGTAATACTAGCAATTCCTTTGGGCATAGGGACAACAGGAAAAATGATCTGTTGTTTGGTTTACAAAGAGTTAAATGACCCAGTTGAAAGATCTTAGGGATTATCTATGAGCTACAGCATGGAGCCAGCCCCACTCAGACCCAGCCACCCTTCTGTTCTTCACTGCCTTGCCGACACCGTGCTACTGCCGTGAGCATGCAGTAAGGAAGGTGATGGTCATTTCTGAGTTGACTTGACTAGGCTACGACACCCATTGTTTACTCCAACATCAGTCTAGGTATTGCTGTGAAGCTATTTTTAAGATGTGGTTCAACATTTAATTCAGTAGACTTTGAGCAAAGCAGGTGGACCGCATCCAATCAGTTGAAGGCCTTAAAAACAAACACTGAGATCCCCCCTCCTTTTTTTTTTTTTTTCTTTAAGAAGGCTCCGCACCCAGCATGGATCCCAATGCAGCTTGAACTCACAACCCTGAGATCAAGATCTGAGCTGAGATTAAGAGTCAGACCTTAACCAACTGAGCCACAGAGGTGCCGCCAAAATTCTCTTTCTAAAGAAGGGATTCTCCCCAAGATGACAACATAGAAAACTTACACGAGTTTTCCAGTCTGCTGAGAAATTCAGATTCAAGACTCCAGCCTCCACTCCTCCCTGAGTTTCCAGCTTGCTGTCCTGGCCTACAGGTTTTAGACTTGCCAGCCCCCATGACCCCACAAGCCAGTTCCTTAAAAGAAACCTCTCACTCTCTCACTCTGTGTGTGTGTGTGTGTGTGTGTGTGTGTGTGTGTGTGTGTATGATTGGTTCTGTTTCTATGAACCTGGATTCATATAGTAAGTCAAGCACCCACAAGGTCCCTGCCAGACCCTTATCTGCCCTGAATCTATCTCCAGCCCCCTCTAAACTATATGAATACCTACTTGCAAGATGCCATATGGGCAAAGATCCAGCAATAGCAAAGACCTGCCCAAGGTCATGACCAGTCCATACAATCTTTCATTTGTTTGTCTATTTCAAGTTTTTATTTAAATTCTACTTAGTAACATAGAGTGTAATATTGGTTTCAGAAAAAGAATTTAGTGATTCATCACTTAACAGTCTGTAACATTCTTAGGCTCCAATTCCTCTTCTGACTCATCACCTGTTTATTCTTTTCCTTCCAGTTACCAGCCCACCTTTCCATCCCAATCCACCCAGATGCTATGCCCACTGAACCCTAGGAATCAGAATTCTCCTCCAGGAAGGAGGCACTGCACTCATTTGGGCCATAATTATACTCTAACCTTGCATATTTGCATAGGATTTCTCTCCAACCTGGCAGTGGAAAGTGTTTCGGTGACAGCCCAACTAGCTCATTTTGTATCTGCACTTGAAGCTCACATGGCCCATCATGCAGTGAGCTTGGCCCATAGCCCAGTGTCACTGCTGTGACATCTGTGCCTCTAAGAGCCTGTGTCTCTAGCACGTTTTTCTTGACATTTTCTTAGGTTCAACCTGTCTGTCTGCCTGCAGTCAGTGAGTTTAGTCACATAGCCAGCATTAAAAACACATTCAGATAGTAAAAGGATTCTACTCTCCTGCATAATTAACGACTACAAGGTTTGGGGGTTTGGGTGTGTTCTTGGGACTATCCCGAGGCTCTATAATTTACTAGGACTTCCAGAACTCACTGCAAGCTGTTATATTCCATTACAGTTTATTAGAGCTAAAGGATGCAGCTTCAAATAAGCCAAGGGAAAAGACACATAGGGCAGAGTCCAGGAAAGTTCCACATGCAGAGCCCCCATGGAGTTGCGGATCATGTTAATTCATCCCAGTGGTGATACAGGACATATGCACAGGGCATTTCCAATGAAAGGTGCTTTGGTGTGTAGAATCTGCATGGGGGCTCCATGGCTACTGCTGACATGGCTGACCCCTCTGGAGGCTGTGTGAATACTGCATGGCCCAGAGCCCCTACCATAAATAACACTGCTCATTGTGGCTCAAGGTCCCCAGGCAAAGAAAGACACTCTTTTCAAGTGGGATATTCCAAGGGCCTAGAGATCACTTGCCAGGAGCTGAGAGCAAAGGCTAGATCTTTCTATGGGTTAACTTGATTTCTTTTCTATAGACCCATCCCATGGTGTGTCAGGGCGAGCAACTTGACTCTGCAGTATTCTATAGCCACCCACCACATTCTTTTTTTTTTTTACTTCAAATTTATTTTATTTTTTCAGTGTTCCAAGATTCATTGCCCATGCCCCACACCCAATGCTCCATGGAATAGGTGCCCCCAGTACCCACCACCAGGCTCTACCATCCCCCCACCCTCTCCCTCCAAGTCCCTCAGTTTGTTTCTGTGTCCAAAGTCTCTCTTGTTTCATTTCTCTTCCTGAATTACCCTACTTCCCGTTTACTTTCCTTCTCCTACTGTCCTCCATATTACCCCTTATGTACCGCAAGCAAGTGAAACCATATGATACTTGACTTTTTCTACTTGGCTTATTTCACTCAGCATAATCTCTTCCAATCCAGTCCATGTTGCTACAAAAGTTGGATATTCATCCTTTCTGATGGACTCATAGTATTCCATTGTATATATGTACCACATCTTCTTTATCCATTCATCTGTTGAAGGGCACCTTGGCTCTTTCCACAGTTTGGCGATTGTGGCCATTGCTGCTATGAGCATTGGGGTACATATGGCCCTTCTTTTCACTACATCTGTATCTTTCACCATATTCTTAACACTGACTAGTATTTTTGAAAATGAAGCCTCTTGCCTCAGGGATCCAGGAGAAGGACCAGGGATGACTCCTCGCTCACCAGACCTAATGAGATGGCAGGTCAGGGTGAGGCCCACCAGGGGGTGCTATGTTTTGTCCCTCAGCCTTCCTCATTGGCACACCCATGGTGGGGGGCAGCCCAGAACACTTCCTGCCCCAATGAACTAACCAGCTCATTCCTTTCTGCTTACTGCCACCCCAGCTCAACTGGTAGTGGCATCTTCGTGTATTTTAAAAATGTCTCTTCTTTCAACTGCTTAGCTTACCACAATTAGGTCAGAAATAAGTCACCAGATCTGCAAAATCTAGATTACTGACATCGAGTGGTAAGACTGCATAAGCTTTACAAATGAAGACCCTAGAACTCCTTGAGGGGCTCAAGCCATGCACCCGTTTTCCCACATTGCAAGGCAGGGGATCCAGACTAAAAGAGCATAGCTGCAGGCAGAGGACTTAAGTGACGTGAGAAAAGCCAGAACTGATGACTGACAGGGGTGGTGAGGGAAGCCTTGAGGGAGGTGGGTAGGTGAGCTTGCTGGGGGAGGGGGGGCTGCTCAGCCGGACAGATCACAGGTGCATGGCTGAATACACAGGTACGAACATGGCTGCCTGACCCACCCCAAGGGCAGATGCTGAGTAACACTGACGAAGTGGGAGGGTTCCTCCAGCCCCAACTAGGCATCAGCCCAGCGTCCTCCAGCAAACTTCCTTCTGCCTCAGGAATGGGGCCTTTGAGCCAGGTCAACCCTCCAGGTTCCCTCACTCCATCTCACAGCTAACTAAACAGGACCTGCCCTCCCAGGGCCCTGGTAGGGATGAAGTAAATCTGCTTTGCTAAGTGGAACTAAGGTGTTATAAGTAATAATGTGGTCATGTAATGTTTTCTCTTTAACAAGAGCTCCAATGCCTTCACTGAAGAGAAACCAGTGGCAGAAGAGAGGTTTTTGCTTTCATAGGTAATTGGTTTTGCCTGACACCAGCCCTGTCCACAAAAGCAAAGAGACTCAAAGAAACTGACAGGCTGAGTATCTCGATGCCATCTAACAGCACTCCAAAATCATATAGATATGAAATAAAGAGATTCTGTAAGTAACCTTGATTTGCTATGTTTCAGGATCTGATTCTAGAAGCCTGGACAAGCCAGCTCACCCCTGCCTTACCCCAGCTCCCTCCCTCTGCAGCAAGGTCCTTCCTCCCTCTGATTTCCCACTGAACCATGCTTGAGCCCACCCAGCCCTATGGTCCCCTGCAGGACATTATCCTGTAAAGTCTGGGATTAGGCTGGGCAGGGATCTCTCCTTTTATATCTCTGAGCCCCGTGGTACTTAGCAGGTCAAAATGGAATTGCCGGAACCTGCCTAGCTACCCTAGCCCTAATTCTGATCCCCAAGCTATAGGAAAAGAGGAAAGCAGGGAGCCTTGTTTTCACTTCCTGACTATGCCAGACCCAGTTCTACTCTCTTCAGGGACAGTGGGATAGAGGGAAAGGCCAGGTACAGAGCCCCCAGTGACAGAATGTAAACCATGACAATCTGCCCAGACCACATCTTTAGGATTAAAATCTCATCTTCCCAGACAGTGAATGGGCCAGTGGATCAGAGCCATCTCTCCCCAAGGGTACCCTGGCAGCTGAGCTCAACAATGACTCCTCTCCCCTCCTCCCCTCCCACCAGTTTTTATGAAGGTAGTAACAATGACCGAGGGGCCAGTAGGATGCTGCCCAGGGTTGGAAGGAACTCTCCACAGATGATGACTTTTCAAATGCTCCTTCTTAATCATCAAAACAAAAATGAGGTGGTGGGTACTGGGGGCACCTATTGCATGGAGCACTGGGTGTGTGGGGGGCATGGGCAATGAATCTTGGAACACTGAAAAAATAAAATAAATTTAAAGTCTAAAAAAAACAAGAAAAAAGAAAAAAACAAAGACAAAAACAAAAATGAGTCCAGTTGACTGGCGGTCCATTCCTGGTTCCTTTAATCCAGGGGTCATGAACTCAGCGCTCTTTCCCAGCCCCACCCCGGGAGCCAGAAACCACCACCAGACCTGGTCGCAGCAAAGACCTGCCGTCCACATGTTCATCTCAAGTCCATCACAATTTTTTTGTAAACTTAAGCCATCTAACCACTTCCCCTTCCATTATTTCTCCCTCAGATTGGAGTGAACTAACTCTGCAGAGATGTCCCACGGAGGAGTGAGGTGACACATACCAAGAGGAGACAGGAACACCTGCCGACGCGGCAAGCGCTATTTTTATGTCCTACCTGAAAGCAAACAGTCTCTCCACAGAGTCTGCTGTGTTGGCTTTTCTGCCCATAATATTTGTGGTCGAATCATGCCTGTATTTAAACCAAACACAGTATTTAAGACACCAGAAATAAGAAAACAAAGAGAGGAAAATTCTATCACATATTCTTGGGTTTGTTTTTTTTTTTTTTTTTTAGTCTATTCATCCAGCTGGTGATAATTAGTGGGATCGCCTGTCTGCACCTGTTATTCCACCTAGAGGAATGTGTTGGGAACTTTCTGGTTGAGTCTAACAGTGACGCTGTGGACCAGACACAACCTCTAGCTCTAGCAATCACACTTCAGGTCTTTGGTGGAATCATGACTAGAGCTCTTAGTGCCACAGGGACCTAAAACCAATGACAACTTGGTCCCAAAGCCTCAGAGACTCATATCGCTGGCTTCAGTAAAGCTGCGTGCGCACCCTGAACACAAATGCCTGGTTTCTAGCCAGAGAAGCCACATCAGTCCCTTGGTGTTCCTTAAATTATCTCCATGCCAGAGCCTCCATCTAGATCTCCTGAATTGAATTCTTTGAATCCAGGCCTGAAAAGACACCTACTTTAAACATGCATGTGATTCTGACCCTTGGTTGAGTTTGGAGCCTTCCAGACTGGAAGAACGTGAGACTTTGAATGGAGACCTTGGTTCTCGCCCAGGCAGGGAGTTAACTTTCTGTTCTTGCTGTGTAACTCTGGACAGCTCACTTTCCTCTGGGCCCATCTCCCAAATCAGGATGTTGGACTCGACTAAGTGAATGCCTATTCTAGAAGCCCTAGGATTTCCTTGGAGGTTCTAGAAGCTTTCCTAAGGGAAAGGGAGTAGGAAGAGAACTGTTTGGGGTTCCCTGCTTTGAGATTTCATCATGGGGGCTGCTAAAGATCTATTTACAATGGCCTGACATTAAGCAAGATCAAAAGGGAACGCCTGCCTGGGATACAGGAAGTGCACAGCCCTGGAAGTAGTATAATAGGGCTTAAATGGACACGGCGCTTTAGAAATTACATTCCTAAAATGGCAGTCCCTGAGGGAGTGAAGGATTTGGACTGTATCACTTCATTTCTAGGGGTCCTGATTTTCTCATCCTTCAAAGTAAGGGGTAAACTAGGGGTTTCAAAGGACTTGGGGGTCTAACATTTGATGCAGACCACCCCCCATGCTGTGAGCTACCCGTGCTAGAACCCGGGTGAGTCAGCTGGTCCCCTGGGGCAGGTGCACAGCCTTGACCTCACTATCATCTACTACAATTGAGTTGTGCACCCCCCCTCAAGTTCATATGTTGAAGGCTAACCCCAATGTGACTGTATTCAGAAGCAATTAAGTTTGGATGAGGTCATCAGGGTAGGGTAGTCTGATAGGACTGGTGGCCTTACAGGAAGAGACACCGGAGAGTCTCTGTCTCCACATGTGTACTGAGCAAAGACTCAGTGAGGACACAGTGAGCAGGCAGCTGTCTACAAGCCAGAAAGCGAGCTCTCACCTAACCCGCCCCTTGGGGCACCCTGATCTCAGACTTCCAGCCTTCAGAACTGTGAGAGAATAACGTGTTTATGCTACCTAGTCTGTGCCGTTTTGTCAGGGCATCCCAAGCTGGGATGCCATCACAACACGATGTTACGCTTCTTGGCCATGGCCCACTGAGGTAGGCACACAGCTATGTATGGGTATCACATTCTGCCTTATCGCAGCTCCTTCATCATAAAAAAGTCACTTCCTGTTATTTAGAGGGTGAATCTTTCCTCCCACACTAAAATGAAGCCCCTTGAGGGCTAGAAGTTTGACATTTTCTTTTTTGTCTGCAAAACTGTTCATGAGGTCGGCATGACCAGACATTTTAGCAGATGAAGAAATGGAAACTCTGAAGTCGGTGGCTCATACCCAGCCCCACCAGATGGAGAGAGGACCACTGGCAGGAGGTGTGCCTCCAATTTCTATCTCTGAGTGTTTGCTAGTGTGCTATTTCCCTTTAGGGCCCCAGCTCCATGAGGACCTGTTGACAGAGTGAGAGTGGGGAGGAAAGGGATGGCCTTTGGGTGCTCTGGCTTCTTCTTACCCTCCAGGACAGGTGCAGCAGCCGTTCTCATAGCCCAGCAGCTGGTCATCCTTGAGCAGAGGACTTCCAACACGAACGGAGTGGGTTCCCATGATGGGCCAGGGTAGGCTTGGCACAGCCACGCAGGGGCTTCTGTGTCTCTCTCCAGGAAGTCCTAGAGAGTGAGGATGTTGTTTGTCAGGTTAGAAAGGCCCGTGTGTTGTGGAGCACCAGGCATGAGCCAAGTTGATAAAACACAATACTAACAAGGTTACAATTTTTGGATTTGTTCCTATACTAATAAACACCTTAAAATTACTTGCCTAGAGCATTTAGATTTAACTAAGCACTTTCATAAACAATGTCATTTATTCTTTACAGCAACCCTGGGAGGCAGATCTTATCCCCAGTTTGTAGGCAAGGAAACAGCCTTGGCTGTCATTAACCAAAGTCAGGTAGTTTTTGAGCAGCAATGCTTAGATGAAACCCTGTGTTCTACTGCACACCCACTGTTCTATTTCACCCAAGGTTTGCTTCACACAGAAATCAGTAATGATTCTAGGCTGCTCCTCAACTCAGCCACAGGTAATCTTGTGCTATTGGCTTTGGGATGTGATGTGAACAGCTGAAAAATTGGGCAGGCTTAATATTAAGTGGCATTTGTCAAATGCAGTTCCAGGGGATCCTAACTCCTGGCAAGATGTTAAAATGTATGTTTTAAAAACAAGTATGGGACTGTTCCATAGTCAACTTTGGGCAATACTCCATAGAGCCTGTCACTCCTAGGAAATTAGGTTAACTGTTAAAGGCTCTGAAAAGTTCTTCAATGAGAAAGATGGTAAAAATTTATTTATTTCAGCATTTGACAACACAACTAATTTTTCTATCAACATCTTGGTTCAGAGAGAAAGTGATGCAGGATGTGGAAGTATCAGTAGCTAACAGTACAGCAGGCATTTTGTCACTATGACAGAAATAAAGGATTATTGAATTAAAAGGAATTAAAACTACTATCGTGTCAAATAAGCATGTTTAACTCCTCTCTTAAAATTCACCACTAAAAATATTTGAGCTAAATCTCTTTAAAGGATTAAGTCATGTCATTGTTCATGTCTAAGTGTATTTTCACTTAAAGGATTAATAAACAAAACATCAACTACTTTTGTTCTTATTTATCTCATTTTCCTGCATTTTCCAAGTTTACAAATAGGTATCATTTATAAACTATCCAAAACAAATGATTTAAAATAATCTGCCACCCAACAGTTAAAGATTGAGGACCATGAGTGGACCATGGGGGACCAAGGGAACAGAGGAGGAAATCTTAATGTGTAATCTACCAGGTAGAGGTAAAACATACTGGAAGGTATTGAGAACCATGGGTTCAAGAATTATTCCATAGGTATGGAAATGTGGGTTTGAGATATATAGATTTCCGGACCCAAGACATGTAGATACCCCAAGTCTGACTTATGTGTGTCCCCGTGTGGCCAGAAGGAAGGAAGGTCAAGGCTGGGGAGCTTGAAGGAAGACATGACACAAAGCAGGACTTATATATAATGACTCATATTATAGCTCACAATGTGAGAAATGGGGAGCAGGGCAGCAGCATGGTCTGACACTCAGCAGCCCTTCCAGGGTAGACAGGGTAAGGTTGTGTGCAGGATCGGCTGGAAACAGGCAAAACAGTGGTGGCTGTGATAATGGGAGCTCACGGTTAATCCTTACCCTGTGCTAGCCACTGTTCAGAGAGCTTTATGATTGATTCACCTAATTCTCACAACAACCCATCTCCATCATATAGATTGAGAAATGGTGGCAACAGGCTTGAGAGCTTGCCCAAGTTCAGAGCTAGTCAGTGTCTGCCCCAGCAGCTGCCTCCTCTGAGAGATGGTCAAGGTGTATCTGACACACATACCCTGAAAATGGAGGAAGAGAAAGGTGTAGACCTCCATTTCAGATGGAGAAGACTGGCTATGGAAGCTCAATGAAGGACCCAGAACAACCAGCACTGTCTGGGAGTGTGGAACACTCCAGTGTGGGACAATATGGAAAACCAGACCTGGGACAAAAGCACACAGGGTGGTGAGGGCCCAGCCAGAGTCCAGTCAAATTGTTCATGTTCCACAGACAGATGAGGCCATAATTCCCAGGGGCACAAATGTAGTTTCCAACTCAGCAGGGCTTTAGTTCCTCACAGCCTGATCCCTTATTCAGTGCTCCTTCTACTTCTCATATCTCAGGTCAACTATAGGTCGGGGCAGGTCCATGATAGGCAGAGACTAGGGTCTGGGGCACATCAGGTAGATTCACTGATCGGGGTAGGGGGAGGCAGGCTTTAAAATGCTTTAGCTTTGAAGGGGCCTTTCTCCCTCCCCAACACAATGAGTCACCAGCTCTGACACTGGTCCCTTCAAAGCCAAAGCATTTTAAAGTCTGATAAGCCAAAATGCAAATAAATTATCTGTTTGGTTAACCCAGAGCTGAAGTTTGGATGATCTCATTAGATTATTAGTGACTCTGGTGAAAGGGAGGAGAGCTCCCTGAGGAACTGGGGCAGAGCAGGGTGGGCACCCATGGGGCCCACCCTGGGTAGCAGCAGCATAGGGCAACAGAGACACAGGGCCACCGGGAGGAAGGGGAGGCAGAGATGAGAAAGACACCACGATGCCCCTCCATCCACATGTACATGTACACAGCCTTGGAGCATCCCTGGTAGGCTTGCTTCTAAGGTTCTCCTTTATCCCAACATTCTCTTCCACACACATAACCTTCTTCTTCAGTTGGATTCCCTTCCCTAACGTCACTTCCCTCTACTCTCCAACCTCCCCCCTTGCTGCTTCCACCCTCATCCCTGACAGGAGATGCATGGGCTTGAAAAGCAGGGCTCACAGTTACCTTGATACATGAGTAAATACAGCTAAAATGCCTTGAATGGTGTCTGAGACTATGCCTTAGTGGTTTCCCCCAGGCAGTATTCTTTCAAGGACCCAAACTTTGAGGCACTACTTAACATTTCATATTTTTAAAAAGTCCAAAGTGACTCCCAGTGTAATGCTGCTCCCAATTTAACAACCAGGGGAGGAGTGGGTGGTGCAAGAGATACTGTCAGCTGAAATCCAAAGCTGGTCCCTCATTCTGTTGGCTCTTCAGTTGCTTACTCTCCATGCTCATCTTTCCCCAGATGGCATCTTAGCACCACTTCACTTGGTGCTAAGCAATGGACCAGGACATGAGTTCTAACCTGACAGCCCAGGCTAAAGTGGGCAGTTATTCTATCTTTCAGAACAGCTATACACATAAAAGAATGAAATTGGACCCCTTCCTCACTCCATATACAAAATTCATCTCAAAATCAATCGCAGACCTAAATGTAAAAGCTAAAACTATAAAACTCTTAGAAGAAAACATAGGTGGGATGCTCAGTAGTTTAAGTGTCCAACTCTTGATTTCAGCTCAGGTCATGATCCTAAGGGTCATGAGATGGAGCCCTGCACCAGGCTCTGTGCTTGGCGGGGTATCTGCTTCTCTCCCTCTCTCCCAGGCCCTTCCCATGCTCATGCATGCTTTCTCTCTCTCTCTCTCTCTCTCTCTCTCTCTCTCTCTCTTTCTCTCTAAAATAAATCAATAAATCTTTTTAAAAAAGAAAACATAGGAGTAAATTGTTATAACCTTTATTAGGCAGCAGTTTCTTAGATATGATGCCAAAATCATAAGAAACAAAAGAAAAACAAATACACTGGGCTTCATTAAGATTAACAGCTTTGTGCTGCAAATAATACCATCAACTAAGTGAACATACAACCCATAGAATGGCAGAAAATACACGCAGATCATATATCTGATAAGGAATTTGTTTTCAAAATACGTAAAGAAATCTTACAACAGTAAAAAGTAACCCAAGTTAAAAAGGTGCAAATAGGGGCGCCTGGGTGGCTTAGTTGGTTAAGTGACTGCCTTTAGCTCAGGTCATGATCCCGGAGACCCGGGATCGAGTCCCACATCGGGCTCCCTGCTCAGCGGGAATCCTGCTTCTCCCTCTCTCACCCCCC
>PITA01024312.1:0-26484 GCA_004023965.1 Spilogale gracilis
TAAGGAATCTCCACACTGTTTTCCAAAGCGGCTGTACCAGTTTACATTCCCACCAACAGTGTAAGAGGGTTCCCCTTTCTCCGCAGCCTCTCCAACACTTGTTGTTTTCTGTCTTGTTAATTTTGGCCATTCTGACTGGTGTAAGGTGGTATCTTAGAGTGGTTTTGATTTGAATTTCCCTGATAGCTAGTGACGCTGATATAATACTCTTCTTTAAATAAGGGATAGAACAATCAGTCAGAATATCAAAAAGGAAAACATATCATGAGACAAGTAGACCTAACAAACATCCACAAAACACCCTGCCTGACACAGCAGAGTATACAATCTTCTCCTGAACGTAACAGAACATTCTACAGTATAAACTATATGTTATTCTATAAAATAATATTCAACTAATTTGTAAGTATTAAAATCATACAACTATTTTCTGTGAATAATAAGTGAATTTAGAAATCAACAAAGAAATTTTGGAATTTACAAATATGTTGAAATTAAACAGTGCACTCTATATAATCATAAAGTAAATTAAAATACATTGAGATGAACAAAAATAAAAACAGAATGCAACTAAGGATGAATGCAGTGTTTTATAACTATAAATGTTTATGTTAAGAAAGAAAAAATAGCTCAAGTTAATAATTTAAGACATTGGAAAAAGAAAGGCTAACTATCTAAAGCAAGCAGAAGGAAGTTAATTATAAATATTAAAGCAGGAGTTAAGGGAACTGAGAATATGAATACAACAGAATCAAGAAAACTAAAAGTTAATTATTTGTAATATCAACAAAATTGACAAACCTTTAGATTAATCAAGGAAAAATAATATTCAAATTACTATAATCAGGAGTAAAACAGCAAGACGTTCATCTTACAGATATAAAAATGACTATATCAGACTACTTGAAACAACTGTATGTTAATAGATAACTTGGATGAAATAGAGAATTTCCTAGAAAACAAAGACTACCAAAATCAACTCAAGAAGAAATAAAAGGGGCGCCTGGGTGGCTCGGTTGGCTAAGCGACTGCCTTCGGTTCAGGTCATGATCTCAGAGACCCAGGATCGAGCCCCACATCGGGCTCCCTACTCGGCGGGAAGCCTGCTTCTCCCTCTCTCACTCCCCCTGCTTGTGTTCCCTCTCTAGCTGTGTTTCCCTCTGTCAAATAAATAAAATCTTCAAAAAAAAAACTAAAAAAAAAAAAGAAGAAATAAAAAAACATGAATAGACCTATATCAGGTACAAAGATAGGATTAGTAGTGAAACTATAATTCACACACACACACACACACACACACACACACACACACACAGTGCCCAGTTCCAGAGAGCTCAATGGCAAATCTATCAAATATCTGAAGAATAGTCAATACTTTTCCATACACTGTTCCATAAAAATTAGAAGGGAAAAACAAAACAAAAACAAAAACGAACAAACAAATAAACAAAAAACACCTCCCAACTCATCCTGTGAGGACAATGTTAATGTTAGCCAGGTAATAAGCCAGAGAAATAAATCTCAAAAAAAAGAAAGTTAAAAAGTTCTTGTATTAATATCTCACAAAAATCCTCAGTAAGATTCCAGCAAACCAAATTCAATGACATATAAAAAGCAATATATACCACAACCAAGTGGCATTTATCAAGAATAAAAGGCTGACTTAACAAAATATCAATAATATACTATATAATGTAATATGCTATATGTAATATATAATACATAATATACTATTGTACAATATAATGTAATATTTTACCAGATACATGTATATCTATATACTATAGGACTAGAATAATGGATAATGTCATATACTGTATCACTAGAACAAAGGATAAAGTCACATGATCATCTCAATATATTATGGCTCAATAAATTCTTCTCAGGCTACTACAGATTCATCATACCGTTTCAGAGAGCAGGAGGCAGAAATCAGCATATGGCCCTTCTTTTAAGAATGCTACACGAAATACATATTATTATGTTCCTTATCCCATTTGCCTAACTAATTGCAGAACCTGAAATTATTGCAATACATTTGAAAAATTGGGTCTTTATCTGGGGCAGCAATTTAGGAGGCAATTAACAGTCTAAGCCACAGATAATTAAGGTTCCTTCAGAAAGAGCATGATTATTCATAAAAAGTAAATAAACCGAAAAGAAAAAACATGACTATAAGGAGAAAGAAAACTGATATTAAAGATAACAGCAGATTTGCAAGAAAGAAAATCTCAAAGATATAATCAAGAAGCTGCAGTCACACTAATTAGACTATTGAGATTGAACACCAATAATCAATCAAAGTTCTAATATGAGAATAAAATTAGAATTTAACTCAAATTTTCAAAGTAAGGCCAGATGAATTTCAATTAACTTACTCTGCATCACGGCTTCCTTGTTTCCTTCTGTCCCAGAAAATTGATATAAATATTAAGCAAACATGATTCTAATGTATAGGCATTTATGCCCTGCTACATAGATGTACTTTGAATTAAAAGACAGGAGGAAAGAATGTGATCTATCTCTATATTTACCTCTCTTTCTTTGTCTATTAAAGAAGAGAAACATTTAATTAGAGAGAGAAACATTTAATGTTTGGACTACAGTGAACTAATATCAGATCATGGCCTATTTGGAATATCAAAAAAAAAAAAAAAACAAGAAAACAAAAAGAATCCAAAAGTTACTAATTGTGAGGTAATTTATCCTGTTTTTCATAGATTTGACATTCAGCAAGATAAATATTATATACTCCAGCTTGCACTCCCCAAAGACTCTAAAGGTCATGGATATACAGGAATAGAGCCTAAACATTTATTTAGTTGAAATGATCAAATAGCTTTGCATGCATGAACTAAATGAACCTTCGACTATCAGGTTAGTAAAAATATCTCCATCACATAGCTGAAGCAACTGAAGAACAAAGAAATCAATTAAATTGATTGTTAAAATCTTACAGTTCCTGCTTGGAAATTTGGGAGCCAGGACCCAACTTTGAGCGGCTCCAGAGTCTTCTCTTAAATGTTTTACTAATAGCCTACCCTGGTAATCTGAACGCTGAGGGAAATAAGAAGGCTGGTTTTTGTTATGGAAGTCAAGGAGAAGAATCCTTTGAGGAAAGGAGTGATTAAGTTTAAAATATTGCAGAAAGATACAAGATTGAAATATTTCTATGTAAGTGGCAACAAGGCAGTATACTGAAGTTGGATATTTTTATATCATATTTAGATAGCAATTAATTATGTGAAGGAACACATTTTGATTTCTATCAATCCTTCTGAAAATGAGAGGACAGAAAGACAGGGACTGAGAGAAAAAGCTCCAGGGCATGAGTGGGGTGCTGAGGTAGGACTGAGCAAACTGTTTTTTAACATGGCTTAAATGTCATCATTTTAAAATACTGATGGTGTGAAGCTTTCAATGGATGGGAGAGGGTGAAATATTGGTAAGAAACTTGGTGTGCACAATATATAGTCTTAAATCCAGTAAATCATTGTTATGCTCATTATGCCTGAATAGTTTACTGCCCAGTCAAGTGGAATATATACCCATATAATTATTTAGTAAATAATATTGAATGCATATGTAGAGTCAATATATACGCATATATAATAGAATATATAGGTATATATAATAGCTACACATATGTATCTCCCAATACAGAAACATGTATGTTATATACCATTTTGAATATAGATATTTCTCTCTTGATTAGTAAATTTAGGACTACCATCGCCTTTCTACCGTGTTGGGTCTAGTTTGTCACAGACCTGATGACTGTGCACTTTCTTATTTTCCTATTTGCTAAATCAAATCTCATATTAGTGACTAAATCACTATTAGTCACTATTAGTCACTAAGACATGATTGAATGGAAGGACATTTTTGAACTCATGTTCTGGAAACTATCCAATTTTACCCTGAAACTGGATAAAGTTTGGGGCTTGGAACAGGAATTCTAGAGTAAAAATAAGTTTCCTTAGAACTTAAAAAGCATAATCCAAACCGTCAATTTTCAAAAACTGCTACTTACAGAACCAATGTGGTTGTGATTTTGTCCCATTGCATGTGTTTATGTTTAAACTTCCAGGACATTTTAGATTCTTTTTTCTTTTCTTTTCTTTCTTTTTTTTTTTTTTTTTTTTTTTTTTTTTTTTTTTTTTTTTTTTTTTTTTTTTTTTTTTTGTATTCCTAAAAGTCATAAGGAAACTCATGACTTTTTTTTTTCCAGGAAGATAGTCAACCCTCTTAAGAAATTCTTGCATCCTACAAATTCCCCCCCCCCATATCATTCATTTGTTTCCTACCTTCTACTTTTTGTCTCCATTTGAAATCATCATTAACAAGATGTTTGAACAAAAATTTATTATCAACTTATTTGATCCCTTTTCACCTGCTGGTCTTTTTGTTTTGTGTGTTTCTTTCAGAAAGAATTCTTTCATTTTATTCTGCAGCATGCAATTATTATTATATTTAATTTGCAAAAGATAGATGTTATCTCTTAGCATTTCTTTTTATTTTAATGGATGATACCTGATGTCTTTGAAGATATGGATTTCATTTGATTTGTTAAGTGTTTATATAAGTTTTCATTTGCATACAGTTTAATAAGAAAAATAGTTCTTTTTTTTTTTTTAAGATTTTATTTATTTATTTGACAAAGAGAAACACAGCCAGAGAGGGAACACAAGCAGAGGGACTGAGAGAGGGAGAATTAGGCTTCCTGCTGGGCAGAAAGCCCAATGTGGGGTTCAATCCCGGGTCTCCAGGATCATAACCTGAGCTGAAGGCAGTCACTTAACCAACTGAGCCACCCCGGTGCCCCAGAAAAATAGTTCTTAATAAAGATATATAACATCGGCAATCTCTAGACTGGAACATTCTAACTAAACTCTAACTAAACAAGAGCCACATTTCCCAGAACTCCCTTCCTTGTATTATTTCAAGTAAAATTTGGTCAAAATAACTATTTTGAGATTTAGAAGACAGACAAAAAGCAAGAGATTGTACTCTCTAAATGTTCACATTGTTGTATCTATTAACAGATGTAGAAACGCCCAAAAGATTCAAGCTTGTCGTTGATCTCCACTATGTGTATGAATCTTCATGCCAATAAGCCTGCTGAAAAAGTGTTCTCTTGCCTATCACAAGACATTTAGTTGTGGAGCCTCAGAGGAAACAATTTCCTCTATTTCAACATGAGTGTGATGTAGGTATTTCATAAATACCATTTATCAGACTAACAGTGTTTCTATTTTTAGTCTGCCAAGTGTCTTTTAATAAATGACATTTTAATCAAATAAACTTCTTTTGAGATAATTAATATGTTTTCTATGTCTTGTTTGAAATGGATAATCACATTGGTTTTGAATAAACAAAACTTGCATTTTTGGAATAAATCTTATTTATTTCATAAGGTAAAATTCCTTTAATTTTCATATATGTATAATGTTCTCAGGCTAGTATCAGAGTTATACTGGTCTCAAAATTTAATATTAGTATTGTTTTAATTTTTTTTTAATATTTAGAGTGGGGGGGGGAACATGCACATGCACAAGTGGGCAAACGGGTAGAGGGAGAGAGAAGGAAAAGAAGTAGACTCCCTGCTGAGGGCAAAGCCTGAAATGGGGCTCAATCTCACAACTCTGAGATCATGACCTGAGCTTAAATCAAGAGTTGGACTTCCCTGACTGAGCCACCTAGATGCTCCTCAAGATTGGTATGTTTTTTTCTATGTATATAGTTTTTCTAGAGGGGGAATTTTTTTTTAATTAAAAATTTAACAACTATGAGCTTACCTATATATTTTATTTCTTATTCAGTTTTGATGTTTCTTCAAAATTTTGTCTGTTTTTTTTTATGTAGTGACAAATTTATTTAATTCTCTTATCTTTTTTCAGCGTGGGAAGGGCTTAAAATAATGCCTTACTCTTGGTTTTAGAATTTATATTTTCATATTTTTAAATCAAACTGACTAAAGATTTATTGACTGTTCTTTTAAAAACTTCTGATTGTTAATTTTATTTATCTTATGTATGTTCCCTATTTTATTTTAACTTACATATTTTTAAATTTTTCTTCTGCTTTCTTTGGTTTTAATAGCTATAGTTATTCTACCTTATTGACACAACAGCTTCAAAATTATATTTTTATATATTTTTTTCTTTTCTAACATACAGAATTAAAGATATGACTTTCTTTCAAGTCACTAACTTAACTGTATCCCCTACTTTTTTTTAAGGATACATTTTTAGAGTTGTTTTAGGTTCACAACAAAACTGAGGAGAAAATACAGATATTTCCCATATACCCTGCCCCGATATATGCATAGCTTCCCACTTATCAACATACCCCACCATTGTGATACATCTCTTATAATTGATGAACATCATAATCACTAAAGTTCACAGTCTACATTATGGATCAGTCTTGCTACTGTACATTCTATGGGTTTGTATAAACATAGAATAATGTGCATTATCATTATGATATCATACAGACTATTTCACTGCTCTATAAATCCTCTCTGCTTTGCCTATTAATCCCTCTCCCTTGCAATTGATGATTCTTGTTTTAACTCTCTCCTTTGTTTTGTCTTTTCCCAAATGTCATATAGTTGGACTCATACAGTATATAACGTTTTCAGATTGGCTTCTTTTAATTCATTTAAGTTTCCTCCATGGGTTTTCATGGCTTGATAGTTTATTTTTTGAGTGCAGAATGATTTCCATTTTCTTGAATAAACCACAGTTTATTTATCCATTCACTTACTAGGAGACATTGTGGTGGCTTCCAAGTCTGGCAATAATGAATAAAGTTTCTATAAATGTGTATGCAGAAGTTTTTGTGGGGGCATAGGTTTTCAACTCCACTAGGTAAACACCAAAAAGCATGATTGCTGTATTGTATGGTAATAGTATATAATATGGTAAGAAACTGCCAAACTCTCTTCCAAAGTAGCAACATTATTTTACATTTCTACCAGCAATGAATGAAAGATCTTATGGCTCCACATCCTCTTCAGCACTTGGTCCTTCAATGTGTCAGATTTTGGCCATTATACTAGGTATATAGTGGGATTTTGTTGTTTTAATTTGCATTTCTTGAAGACATGTGGAATTCCTTTTTATATGCTTATTTTCCATTTGTATATTCTCTTTGGTGAGATGTCTATTCAAGTCTCTGGTCATTGTTTAATAAAACTGTTTTCTTATCAATGAGTTTTTTTTTTTTAAGATTTTATTTATTTGACAGAGAGAGAGATCACAAATAGGAAGAGAGGCAGGCAGAGAGAGAGGAGGAAGCAGCTCCCTGCTGAGCAGAGAGCCCAATGTGGGACTCAATCCCAGGACCCTGAGATCATGACCTGAGCCAAAGAGAGAGACTAAACCCTCTGAGCCACCCAGGCACCCCATTATCGATGAGTTTTAAGAATTCATTGTATATATTAGAATAGTCTTTTACTAGATGTGTCTTTTTTTAAAGATGTTATTTATTTATTTGAGAGTGAGAGAAAGAGAGAGAATGTGTGTGTGTGTGTGTGCACAAGGCAGGGAAAGGGAGAAGCAGACTCCTTATTGAGTAGGGAGCCTGATGTGGGACTAGATCCCTGATGCTGGGAGAATGACCAGAGCTGAAGGAAGATGCTTAACTGACTGAGCCACTCAGACACCCTGGATGTATCTTTTAGAAATGTTTTCTCCTAGTCGGTATCTTGCCTTCTAATTCTCTTGACACTGTCTTTTGAGGAGCAGAAGACTAATTTTAATGAAGACCACCTTATCCATTATTTCTTTGATTTTGCCTTTGGTGTTATACCTAAAAAGTCATCATCATACTTAAGGTTATCTAGGTTTTCTATCATATCATTTTCTACAAGTTTTATAGTTTTGTGTTTTTAAATTTAGGTCTGTAATTTTTTTTTTAATCTTGTCTTTTTGGCCTGGAATCCATTTTGAGTTTATTTTTGTGAAGGATGTAAGACCCGTGTCATGATTTATTTATTTATTTATTTTTGCATATGGCTATAAAGTTGTTTAAGTACCCCCACATAATTTGATATGTTCTATATTCATATTTGGTTCCAAAGACTTTCTAATTTCCTTTGTGTATTATTTAGACCTTAACTCATGGATTATTTAAAATACACACACACACACACACACACACACACACACACACAATAGATTGGAAGTTGATGTTTTTAATTATTTTCTTCCAAGTTTCTATTTAAATTCAAGTTAATTAGTGTATAATGTAGCATTGGTTTTAGGAGTAGAACCAGTGATCCATTACTTACATATAACATTCAACTCATCACCAGGCCCTCCTTAATGCCCATCACCCATTTAGACCATTCCCCCACTCACCTCCTCTCCAGCAACCCTCAGTTTGCTCTCTATATTTATAAAGAGTCTCTTGTGGTTTGCCTCCCTCTCTTTTTACCTTTTCCCTTCCCTTCCCCCATGTTCAGCTGTTTTGCTTCTTAAATTCCACAGTGAAATCATATGGTATTTGTCTTTCTCTGACTTACTCTGGTTAATATAATACACTCTAGTTCCATCCATACTGTTGCAAGTGGCAAGATTTCATTCTTTTTAATGAATGAATAACATTCCATTGTGTGTATATATATATATATATATATATATATATATATATATATATATACCATATCCTCTTTATCCATTCATCTGTCGATAGACACTTGGGCTCTTTCCATAGTTTAGCGATTGATGATAATGCTGCTATAAACATTGGGGTGCATGTACCCTTTCAAATTTGTATTTTTGTATCCTTTGTGTAAATATCTAATATTGCAATTGCTGGGTCATACAGTAAAGTATATTTTTAATATTTTCCAAATGTAGTCCTTGGAAGTGCTTACTACTAGTTCACATATACTTAAAAAGTACAGCTATAGAGGGTTCAGTAAGATTTTATAAAATAAATTTAGGAAAAGTTTTTTTTTTTTTTTTTAGATGAGAGAAAACAACAGGGTTTTCTACCAAAAACATCAAAAGATGCAAAAAATGACAGAGACTTGTGATCCAGTAAGATATATCAGTCATAGAAGAAGAATTGCCATCAAGATGTGCATTTAGGGATGATTCAATTTGAAGGACATAGATATCTAGAAAAAAGTAAGTTATCATCTAAAAAGCTAACTATTCCTTAGTGTGAAAGTGTGTGCTCAAAGGAGATACTTGGATGCTCCTCTATAAAAATTTAAAGACTATCAATGAACATGTCCTTGCAAAGCAGTTGCCATGTTCAAGAATGGTCCCTTTCCTAGAAATTAAACATTTTTTCTATTGTATTAATAGTAAAAAAAAAAATTGCTATGAAAACTATTACTTGTGACAAAATTCTTCATTGAAATATGGTTTTGGATACTGGATAGACATTGGAGAGGATTTATACAAGAATCCTAGATATGGTAAAAACAAACAAACAAACAAAACTGCTGTATTCTATTTTTTTTTTCCTTTAGGGTGTGAAGTTTTGAAAAGATAAAAGGAGAATAAAAGAATGACTTACTACAGGGTCTGTGGCAACACAAAGAAATACCTACAATACGTTGAAAAATAAGAATCATACAACTACTCAGGAGAGACCTGCACCATAATCTTAATTAATGCTTTGAGATTCAGGAGAGAAAAATTAAGCAAATAATTAAAAATGAGTCACTAAAATTAAAGTAAAACATAAATAAAGCTGCCTCTTTACTTAATCTTACTGGATGTAGGATACATAATACAGATAATATTATCTCTGATTTCAGTGAAATTATAGACTCAACCATCAGGAAACTGTTAACTACAAACAAATTATAAAATACGGGAGGACACAAAATATAATCCTCCACATCTATTGTGATTTAGGAAATATAATACAGACATACAGAGACACACGTTATGGTTACAAAGGGTTACAAAGGAATTCAGAGGGATAAGCCTGATATTTTATTGATCTGATATGGGCAATACAATTTATAACCTATTTAAAGAAATCTTGGTCAGTTTTTATTCTGTTGAAACTGAATGCCATTAAGAAATAATTGAAGTATCTTAACATGACCCTTTTTAAAAATCAGTTAGTAATATAAATGGATACTATTTATGAGTACAAGAGGACACACTGAAATATAAATAACAATTATGTTTCAGAATATATTTTCAAACATAAAATGTGTGATTACATTAGCATTAGTGAAGATTAGAAAGGATAACATTTTTTGTAATAGAAGACTGAATGTTACAATATTCAATACTAGTTGAAAGTGTTATTAACTATGGATTTAGCATACTTTTTGTGTTTATGTTCAATTTCACTGCAAAAAATACTTTTAAATACCCTCAAAAGATATCTCTCTAGTAAGTTTATTAATATTGAAGATGTATAATTCCTTGCACATAACCTTTTAAATATTTTAACAGAGAAATAAAAAAGAGATGCTGATTTAAATTTACTTTGAATTCCCTATAGCTTTCTTGCCATATTTTATCTATTGTAACATTAATGTTACAGGATGTCTACGTATAAGACATAAATTGCTTGAAAATATTTAAATTGAATCACTCACTCCTAGATCATTTATTTGAATAAAGTAAAACTTGCTTCTGTAGCCAACTATCTCTTATATACTTATAGAAAGTAGGGAACTATATTACTCACAATTCTAAAGGCTGATGTCAGAATATTGCCAGTTTTAATTTTTTCTAATTACAGTTTTCCCTAAAATTAAAAATGTATATGTAAAAAGTCTCTCCAAATATAACATAATACATGATATCGAAGCATGATATATCAATTTTAAAAGAGTGAAAAATGTTCTTTGTTCTTCTTTCATATTGGAAATATTAAAACAATTGCCAAAATCATATGTTGCCTTTAAAGGGTAGGCATGGCACAAATGAAGAAAAACACATAGTAAAATAAACAAATGAGTTCTCTCTCAGCCAAGGGCCAAATTCTGACCGGCTCTTCTCCATGGAGTGATTCATTGAACTGTACCACTTTATGTGTAGGACCTAGTCTCCATCTATACCTACATCAAGTCACCAGAAAAGAAAATGAGAAAATGGAGGAGACATAACTGTTTATTAAAAATGCTATCCCAAATTGATAAGCCCTCCACACATTCATGCTGTCTTCAGCATATCCACAGAGGGGAGATCAGAAAGAGTTCCAACTATCTTCACAACCCTAGTTAAATGAGGACCTTAAAACTGCCTTCAATTAATCTTCCCAAACCACTCAGAGATACATCAGAAAAGGCTCAAACACTAGTTGGCTCAAAATGTTTCATCACAAACTCTAATCAATTGTTAGTTGACAACTAAGCAATGCAGACTAAGACCACTAAAACTAATCCTTAGCCACCTCTAAAACTCCAAAATTAAAAAATTAAAATGAGGTTAACAGCAACAGGAACCACAAACTGAAAGAGACATCAGTGGCCATACACTAGAAAGGAAAGAAACTGGGTAGATTTAGACACGTAGAGTTACTAAAAGCACAGACAAATCAAGAAACATAAAAACAATGAAATAAACACAGAGAAAAGAATCCAGAATTAAATGTTTAGTTTTAAACAACTAGAAGGAAAATGAAATATCCAAGGAAACAGGAAAGTGTGACCAGTACTCTGAAATACAACAGTCAAAAACATTGCCACTGAGAGTCCTAGATGTTGCATTCAGAAGATATTTAGTAGGCATTAGGCATTAGGATTATTCTCTATACACTCAAATGTATACAAATCTAAACATTATTGCTTTCCATACCCTAAATACTACTTGTGATAGTAACTTGCATATACCTACATTTAGATAGGTAAAATTTTAACAGGGAAATTTAGTATGTATACAATATATTCAAATAATTTTTAATTCTTGGATATTTTATATCCAATAATAATTTATATTATTAAAGTTTTAAGAAAGCATTCTACAAACAAAATTCTTGCAATACATGTTTAAATATCTACTATTAGTTTAGACACAATACCAAGTAAACAATAAAAACTAAACTCACAAATAAGCAGGAAAATGAGATGCTTAATTAAGAAAAATCAATATACATACTTACTGGCAATTTGGATGCTAAACATTTGCATTGTATTTTTTCTCCAATTTTTGAATATTAATAAAGCTACAGTGAACATTCTTATACTGAGATAATAGCATAAAGTACCTTACAGAATGGATGTTTGTGCCTCCTCAAAATTTCTGTATTGAAACCTGAACCCTGATTATGATGGTGTTTAGAGGTCAAGCCTTTGAAGGCGGTTAGATTTAGAAGAGGTCATGGGAATGGAGCCATGATTAGGGATTACTGGCCTTCTAAGAAGTGTAAGGGACCAGAGCTCTCTCTTTCCTTATTAGGTAAGGATATAGTAAGGTGACAGATACCTATAAGCCAGGAAGAGGCCCTCACCAGAACCCAAATATACTGCCTCTTTGATCTCAGACTTCCCAGTCTCCAGAACTATGAGAAATAAATGTCTATGTCCTGAGCCACCCAGTCTATGCTATTTTTGTTATAGCATACCAACTTAACTAAAACAAGTATCTTTTGAGGTGGTAAAAGTGTTCTATATCTTGACACTAGATTTAGTTACTCAGTTGCATACTTTCATATCTATCTATCTATCTATCTATCTATCTATCTATCACCTATCATCTGTCATCTATATCTATCTATTTATTTATGGGGAAGGGTGGGAGGGAGAGAGTGAGACTCTTTTTTTTTTTTAAGATTTTTTTTAATTTATTTGACAGAGAGAAACACAGCTAGAGAGGGAACACAAGCAGAGGGATTGAGAGGGGGAGAAGCAGGCTTCCCACCGAGCAGAAAGCCCGATGTGGGGCTCGATCCCAGGGCACCGGGATCATGACCTGAGCTGAAGGCAGTCGCTTAACCAACTGAGCCACCCAGGCGCCCCGAGAGTGAGACTCTTAAGCAAGCCCAGCATGCAGCCATGCAGCATAGAGCTCTATCTCAACACCCTGAGATAAAGACTTGAGCCAAAAATCAAGACTCCAATGCCTAACTGACTGAGCCACCCAGGTGCCCCTAGGTCATCAAATGACATATTTTAAATATTTAATTTTATTTTATAGATTATATTACTTAGTAGTTGATCTAAGAATTTTCAAAAGTCAAGGATAAAATATTTATGACATTTTAAAAAGTTAATTTAAAAACTTTATTCAAAGCAGAAAAAGACCAGTAATTAAATAGATATTGGACAGACTTGAAAAGAAAAATGTTTAAACCTATAAAAAAATTTTTTTAAAGATTTTATTTATTTGACAGAGAGAAACACAGCGAGAGAGGGAACACAAGCAGGGGGAGTGAGAGAGGGAGAAGCAGGCTTCCCACCGAGCAGGGAGCCCGATGTGGGACTCGATCCCGGGTCTCCAGGATCATGACCTGAGCCAAAGGCAAGGCTTAACCAACTGAGCCACCCAGGCGTCCCTAAAAATATGTTTAACCTTATTTTACTCATAAGTTTATCAAAGAACAAATCATCTGTAACATCACTGAAGAGAGATTATGATGCTCGCTCTTGCATTTATAGTAGAAATAAAAATGCTTCAACCACTAAGTAGACAAATTTGGCAAAATTTATTGAAATACAAATTTCACATGCCCTTTGTTTACCTGTAAAATAACTGTTAAAATTCACACCCTCACACCTCTTACTTAAAAATGGAGAAGGAGGGTGCCTGGGTGGCTCAGTGGGTTAAAGCCTCTGTTTTTGGCTCAGGTCATGATCCCAGGGTCTTAGGATCAAGGCACGCGTCAGGCTCTCTGCTTAGCAGGGAGCCTGCTTACTCCTCTCTCTCTGCCTGCCTCTCTGCCTACCTGTGATCTATCTCTGTCAAATAAATAAATAAATACAATCTTAAAAAAGAATGGAGAAGGAGCTAAAGAGAAAAGTAAGCCACATATATAAAATATTTCATAAATATTTATACATATTTTTCATATAACTATAACATATGGAGTTACATGAAAAGCAAGGTAAGAGAATTAAGAATCCTAGAGAGTGGGGTTGCTGCTTGAGATAAAATGATTGAGATAAAACAGTGAAAGAAATATTTTCTGAGAAGGAGACTTTCAAGCAGTGGTAAAAAGGAAATCAGGAATGAGTTTCTGGGTTGATGGGACTAGAATGTCATGAGGATGGAATGAGATTAAGTTATTCAAGAATCAATAGGAGCTCAGCGTGTTGAGTACCATAAAGCAAGACAACAAAGTATAGTAGATGAAATTAGACATATTATCTGTGGATTAGGGCCTGTTAGGACTAATAGAACCTGGTAAGGATTACATTTTTTTTAAGGATTACATTTTTAATATGACAAGAACATTATGGAGGACAATGAGTGACATAGTGATTTTAAGTGGATCTCTCCAGCTTGTAGAGAAAAGATTAAAGGAAGCCTAGAGTGGAGGCAAGAAGATGGGTTAGAAGGTTACTGCATTATTTTGAGTAAACAAATATATTGATGTAGGACGGGATGCTACTAATAGAAGAGGTGAAATGTGGTTGAATTTAGAATGTAAGTGCATTCCAGACCTGATATAGTGATAGACTGATTATGGTTTTCGAGAGTAAGAGAGGAGTTTAAAATATTACCAGCAACTTCTCTAGAAGAACTTGTCATTCTACTTACTGAGTAGGATTTGTAGGGGGAAACAAGAGTTCGGTTTTATGCGCGGTAACTTTAGGATGGTTATTGTGGTTCCGAGTGGTGATGTGCAATAATAACACATGGCTTCCTAAGTGAGTGTCTAATTCAGGGCAGTGGTAAAGCTTGGTGGGGTCATCCAGTGAAGATGTGCACCTGAAAGGAGAAAGCCTGGGACACTCTAACAATTATAAGGAAAAGAAGTACTTCACTTAGCATAATCCTCTCCAGTTTTATCAATGATGATGCAAATAGAAGCTATTCATCCTTTCTGATGGCTGAGTAATATTCCATTGTATATATGAACCACATCTTCTTTATCCATTCATCAGTTGAAGGACATCCCGGCTCCTTCTACAGTTTGATTATCGTGGACATTGCTGCTATGAACACTGGGGTGCATGAGTCCCCTCTTTTCACTACATCTGTACTTTGGCATAAATACTGGTAGTGCAATTGCTGCATCATAGGATAGCTCTATTTTTAACATCTTGAGGAACCACCATACTGTTATCCAGAGTGGCTGTACCAGCTTGCATCCCCACCACTGCAACTGCGATGGATGGATCTGGAGGGGATTATGCTAAGTGAAGTTAAGCAGAGAAAGATAATTATCATCTGGTTTCACTCATATGTGGAATATAGGCAATAGCACAGGGGACCATAGAGGAAGGGAAGGAAATCTGAAGGGGGAGAAATCAGAGAGGGAAATGAACCATGACACACTATGCACCATAGGAAACAAAGTGAGGGCTTCAGAAGGGAGGGAGGCGGGGGGAGAAAGTAACAGTGATGGGTATTGAGAAGGGCATGTGTTGTGATGAGCACTGGGTATTATATGTAACTAATGAATCACTGAATACTACATTTAAAACTAATGATGTATTATATAGTGTTTAACTGAACTTAAATTTAAAAAAGAAAAAAAATCAACCATTGTAAAAAAAAAAAAGAAGGAAAAGAAGTTAAAAAGAGAACTCAGCAAAAGAGACTAAAAAGGAGTGGCCAAAATTTCAGGAAAAAAACAAACAAACAAACAATGTGAGAATATATCTTGGTAGCTGAGATTTAAAAAAAAAAAAAATTTTTTTTTTTCAAAATTTGTCTCTTTGTTTTAACATAGGGAGTGATCAACTATCTCTAAATACTACTGAAGAGCTAACTAACTTTCACAATGTGAAAGTGTTGACCTGCCATGAGCTGTTTTGGTCTAGTGATAAACTCTTAATTGAGAAAGTGAGAGCTGAAAAGTCAGAATTAGCAAATATAATTTAGTCTTCAGTGAGTTTAGTTTTCAATAATAGTGAGCAATAGAAGAGAAACAGCATAGGGGGCGAACAGTGATTTGGTGTTGATAAATTCTTTTCTAAATCTGTAGTCTGATTAGAATGACCCAGGAGAGAGGGAAAATTGGTGCTGTAGGAAGAGGACAAGAATATTCTTGGAGAAGAACTGAGTCACTGAATAGGCAAAAGTGGACAGGATGTGTTGGACAAGTTAAAGGAGGTAGTATTTAGCTTGGGCTGCCATAACAAAATGCTATAGGCTAGGTGGCTTAAAACAAGAAATTTATTTTCTCAAAATTCTGGCAGTTGAAGATAAGGATGGCATATGGTACACTTCTGGTGAGATTTGTTTTGTTTGTTTTCTAGCTTACAGACAACCAACTTCTCACTGTGCTCTTAGGTGACTAGAGAGACCGGGAGGGGAGGGAGAGAGACAGATAAGAAGAAGGAGGGAGGGAGAAGAAGAAAAAGGGAGGTTGATTCCCAGAGGCTCTTATAAGGGCACTAATTCCATCATGAGGACCCCACCCTCATGAATTCATTTAGCCAAACTGCCTTCCAAAAATTCCATCTCTAAATACCATAATGGTGGGGGTCAGAATTTCCAGGTACAGATTTTGGGGCAACACAATTCAGTCCAAAGGGTCATTGATAGAAGCATAGGCATATTGTTTGGGGATATATGCCCTTAGGTGGGCAGATTTAGTAAAGTGTTTTCTTTTTCGCAGAAATGTGGTTATGCATTTTTATTTTGATGTATTTTCAAGCCATTTTTTTCCTTCCCTTTGCCCAGAATGCCCAAGGTGTGTGTGTATGTGTGTGTGTGTGTGTGTGTGTATAGGAATAGTTATATTTACACTTTTTTTTTTAAAGATTTTATTTATTTGACAGAGAGAAACACAGCGAGAGAGGGAACACAAGCAGGGGGAGTCAGAGAGGGAGAAGCAGGCTTCCCACCCAGCAGGGAGCCCGATGTGGGACTCAATCCCGGGTCTCCAGGATCATGGCCTGAGCTGAAGGCAGTCACTTAACCAACTGAGCCACCCAGGTGCCCCTATATTTACACTTTTACTAACATAGAATACAGCTGAAATAAGAAAAATAAATTAACAGAGATCAGATCTACTGCATTTATTTCCTTTTCTCTGTCTTACTCATAATTCTGCGATTTTAAAGGTTCATTAACATATATTCTTTTTTTTAAGATTTTTATTTATTTATTTGATAGAGAGAGATCACAAGTAGGCAGAGAGGCAGGCAGAGAGAGAGGAGGAAGCAGGTTCCCTGCTCAGCAGAGAGCCCAATGTGGGCCTTGATCCCAGGACCCTGAGATCATGACCTGAGCTGAAGGCAGAGGCTTTAACCCACTGAGCCACGCAGGCGCCCTCATTAACATATATTCTTATATATACATACTATACACATACACACATTGCATATACTGAAGAGGAAAAAAAAGTGGAAAATGTGGAAGAGAGAAAGAAACAGAGAATGAAGCTTCTGCCATTCTTCCTAATGCAATCCTTGGTGTATAGTATGCATTCAATAAATATTTCTAAAAATTAAAAATTATACCTAAATAAAAAATAAGGGACTGAAATTAGTATGCTGTTTTGTAAGCACTTTTCATATCTTCCATTGAGTGTGAAGCATTAATCTATTATATATTTCTTTGAAATCAAGGTTGATGGATTTATAGTTCATATACTCGTAGTACAGAACTTTAATTTGAAGTGCAGACTTTTAACAAAATGCCTTTCTTCCACTTTACATAGTATGCCATGCTTCATACACTAGCTCCTATATCCCAGATCTTTTGGCACTGAATTATAAGTAGGAAAAGTGGAGAAAAAATAGACTACTAATCATAAAAAGCAAGGCCATGCAACCACCTTGTTAGTGTCAAATTGTAATTTCTCATTTGTAAGGAATTTCAACTGCGTTAATAGGTGTGTTCTTCATGCACATACCTCTTCTGCTTTGAAATGTTGTTCCTAGGGGCTCACAAAATAATCAGTCCCTTTGAAATCATCACTAGCTAAATAAGTCCTAGTTCCAATTATATTAAAGAAGCAGTAAGGGGAACTGCTCATGTGGGAGCTGCACTAAGGCATTCATCGTTGCTCATACAGCAGCATTTCTCTACATGTCAGTATCTTAGAATTCTATAGATAAAACAATCCATCTTGGTTAGTCTTCATATGTAATAATAGGCCTAGGGTTAATAAATCTGTATGATTTTATGTATTAGTTCATCAATGAAATTCAAATTTACGCATTTAATGATTGTCCAACAAAGTGAGTTTATGAGTTTTGGTGGACCCCTGTAGCCTTGTTGAATTACGAAGTAATTAACAAATTTGAGGTGTTTTTGAATTTTTTGTAGATCTGACTCTCTATAAATGGTCCCGAGCATGACCTTTAGGATCTGTTCAGCTCTTACACTTATTCACTGCATTATACTGGATGAGTCTTTTAATCACTGAATATTCAAGACTGAATTTTTATAGGAAAAATGGAGAAGGTAAAGTTGGTAATATGTGCTAATCTATGAGGCCATACATATCAAACTTAGCTGTTGTATCTATGATACCAAAGGTGGAGATGAGGATTAATTCTGCCCCCAAATAGCCGAGTTTGGAAAAAAATCTCATAAACCAACAAGATTATTCATATAGGCATAAATCAAATGCACGGACCATCTATATAATAACTATTTTACTCATATGGAGTCTTTGGAAATGAGTTAGAATTGAAATATACTGACAAGTGGGGTTAAGCAAAAATAAACAAGTAAACAAATAAATAAAATGTTGAAAATAAATCCTAGGATTGCTTTTCTGAAAGCCCAAGACATTTGGATATGAAATTCACCTCGTACTCTATTGTTCCTATTCTGTTCTTATAAGTACAGTGGATCCCCTCTTCACTAGGAAAAACCTGCTAAAGATTTTGGATATATTTATTGCCTGAAATAGTCTAAGCTCTGCATTTAATGTGGGAGGCAAGATAACCAAGTCTACGTCAGTGCTGTTGGTGAAAGAAAGTGAAGACAAGGAAGAGGGGAAAAAAGAAGAGATGGTCAAGAAAATAGGCTTGGAGGAAAGAGTGAAAGGAAGATACGGAGCATGTTGGTGAAAAAAGGAGAAGAAATAATAAAAAGGCAGTAATAGGGGCACCTGGGTGGCTCAGTTGGTTAAGCGACTGTCTTCGGCCCAGGTCATGATCCTGGAGACCTGGGATCGAGCCCCACATCAGGCTCCCTGTTCAGCAGGAAGCCTGCTTCTCCCTCTCTCACCCCCACTGCTTGTGTTCCCTCTCTTGCTGTGTTTCTCTCTGTCAAGTAATAAATAAAATCTTTTTTTTTAAAAAAAGGCAGTAATAATTTTGTGTATGAAAGAGATTTTTATCTTCAATTAATACCCAACTAATAATTCACTAACAAAATTCAGTATCTTACAAAAATTCTTTTATACAAGTTGATATTTATGTCAGTTGTATACGTGATTTAAGGGAACATCTTGGAGTACAGTGGTTTTCACACTGTATTACACAAAAATCTATCACTGCAGATATGCAACATGACTTCACATGGTGCGTTTATGGGATGCTATGAAAATCCAAATGAGAGTGGGTTCTTTATTACCACTCTAAAGGGGCAGAATTTTGTTAATTCCTTTGCATATATTCGACTTGAAAAAAAAAACACAGTTGGTGGAGAGAAAAAAATTGGAAATCATGGAAAAAAGGAAAATTAGAATTTTTAAAGAAATATAAAAGCCCATCACTTTTAAAAACTATGGCATCACTGAAGTCATAATATATGATGTGGCTCGCTTGCATATGGTATTGACATCAGCTGATATATCAGGTATAATAAACTGAATAAGGTATAATACTCACTTCTGTGGAGACAATTAAATACAAATCCATATGATATCAGGTAACTTTTTTCAGAACTGTATATAATTTTTTATTTTTTTATTTTAAACTTAAACTAGCATGCATTATTATTATTGCTATACATGTGTGTTTTTAAAAGTATCCTGAATGTAAAAGGATGTGAGAATTTTTTTCATAGTCAATTGGTTGTACTGCCCACCAAATAAAAAAATAAACAAACAAACCTAAGTTCTAATTCTTAATAAAGTGTGAAGTTGGGCATGCTAGTACAGTATTAACCTCAGGGAACTCACCTCGCTTCAATGTTTCAGAGCATTACCAATCCCAGCACTGGTATTAAGCTGCCTGCCTTTTGGCCAGGGCATTGTGTTTTCTCATTCCTCCAAACCATGCAGAAGAATGCCACCTTCCTAAGAAAGCAACTTTCTAGATACAGCTTGAATTAATTCCCCAGGCTTTTTCCCTTGTGTTTTATTAGTA
The DNA here is from genome assembly GCA_004023965.1 of Spilogale gracilis. Lineage (NCBI taxonomy): Eukaryota > Metazoa > Chordata > Mammalia > Carnivora > Mephitidae > Spilogale > Spilogale gracilis. The sequence goes on from PITA01024312.1 coordinate 20,375, forward strand.
TCCTCATAAGAGTTGTATAACTAGTCACATTTTACCAGAATGACCTGAAAGCTAGAAGAGACTACTGTCTTTATCTTAGTATTTTTTCTCTGAAGACACTTAGCACTTATCATGCAACCTTAAAATTTTTGTGTGACCCTTGATACTTTCAGCTTTAATACAATCTTTTTTTATATAATTTATTTTACCACTAAATTGGGCTCAGAAAGGGAGATAATTTAGTTATACCTAGGGAGGTTTGGGATCCTATATTCTTGCACTGTACTTGAAGACATATCTCAAAGTAATTACAGTACTCCAAGATTCCAAGGGTGAGTGAGTACATTCTGAAGCTGTTAATGTAACACTCTAAATCCTAAACTGTTCCCACCTCATAGGTTTTATCACAGAGAGGAGTTTGCAGAGTGTGATTGTTTCATTTTATGTGTTAACATGGCTAGGCTACAGAATCCAGCTATTTAAATCAAACGCTAATCTAGGTGCTGCTGTGAGAGCATTTTGTGGCTGTAGTTAACATCTACAATCAGTTGATTTTAAGTAGTCTACCGTTCATAAAGCAGGTGGACTTTATCCAATCAGTTGAAAGGTCTTTCCAGCAAAACCTAAAGGTTGTTCAAAGAAGAAATTCTGCCTCAAGACTGCAGGCACAAATCCTGTCTTGCTTTCAAATCATGAGGTTCTAGTCTGCATCCTTGCCCTCCACAGATTTTGAACTTGCTTGCCCCCAAATTCACATGAACCAATTTAAGTGAAAGTGAAAACACACACACACACACACGCACACACACACACAGCTGACCCTTGAACAACAGGTGTTTAAACTGGGTGGGTTCACTTACACAAAGATTTTCAATAAATATGGTACTGCAATGTAAATGTGTTTTCTCCTCCTTCTTAATAACATTTTTTTTCTGGCTTATTTTAAGAATGCAGTATACAATACATACAAAATATGTGTCAATCAACTTTATGCTATTGATAAGGCTTCTGGTCAAGAGTAGTAGTAGTAGTAGTTACATTTTTGGGCAGTCAAAAGTTATGTGTGAATTTCTAACTGTTAGGACTCCTAACCCCCACACTGTTCAAGTGTCAACAGTATGTATGTATAATGATTGATTGATTGATAGATAGATAGATGATAGATAGATGATAGATACAGATATAGATCCATCTCTGGAGAATACTGACACACACAGAATAATGAGTTTACAAAGAATAAAAGAAATTTTTAAAAAACAGGTACTATAACAAATGTTAATGTTTTCAACTTCAGTACAAAGTGGAAAAAATGTAAAATTAATGTTCTGATAATAACACTAAATACTCAAAATATATACTTTCAATACATAATGCTTTGGTTAATTCCATGTGATGCTTATATATAAAAATGTAAATGTGAAATCAGGTAACAAATGACCACCTTATATTCACATTAAGTACAAAAACAGCATAAAGCAAACATAACATTTCTCAATTTTAAACCCTGCAGTATTTAGGCTGCTAGATGTAATATCTGGTAGTAATAATTTAACATAGTGCACTATACTTACATTAGGTGTTATGAAGTAAACCTTCCAAATGAAATGCAGAAAAAAAAACATTATTATGCTCTAAATCAGTAAATGAACAATATAGCATTTGGGTTTTTTTTACCTGTTTATTACACCATACTATTATTCAGAACCCTCTTGGTTTCTTTTCTCAGAGGAGACAGAAAAAGAGGGATGGAGGAGGAAAAGGAGAAGGAAGAGGAAGGAGGAGGAAAAGGTACAGGATAGGGAGGAGGAAAGGAAGAGGGGAAGAGGAGGAGGAGAAGAGAATGTATTCTTTTTTGATTAATAAACTATTTTCAATATCTAAGTGTCCTTGTGGATTGCAACATGTATTTATTAAAAAAATTATATTTTCCCCACCCACTTTTGACAGTGCTCTTATAGTTCTATGTTTTCATTCACATTGTATACCTACAACTGTAATGCATTTCTATGATTGTTTCTGACAGACCCTGGCCTGTTACTCAATTATCTGTACATAACAGATGACTTTCACACAAATGCTAAGCCTCAAAGATTGGAAAACAAATCCTGGCCAAGATATGAAATGTGTCAGAATTCTCAGTCTCATGATAGGTTTACTTAGGTTTGGAATGGGGCATATTTGTGTAGAGAGCCCTATGAGTCCCCGTGCTGCTCAGTCATTAGCCTGCTCCTATTCTTTACCATATTGACCCAAACCAAAACACTAGGCTTCTGTGAACTTTTCCTGTATGTATAGTTTCAGTTTTTTGCTAGGTGGAAATTCCTGTCACAACCTCAGACCCCTGGCATAGTGTCCTTGTTGAGCAATACATAATCTACCAAGCTAAACTCTTTCTCTAGGAAACTGTATTTTCTCCCCATATTCCAGATTAACTGACCTTCTCCATGCTTTCAAGGGTTTAATTTTTAGAATCCTTGGGTAGCTAACTATATTCTTTGAGGAGCTGAGATACTAACAACTTAGCCTAACCAATCCTATCCAGTATCATCCTTCTTAACCTTCTTCACATATTGCTGTTGAGGCCCTAGCATGCCTGAAGCGTAAATCAAACTGAATAATAAAAGTATGCTTTTAATTACTTCAGGGCTTGTAAGCATAATAGAATAGACACTATATAGGAAATTAAAATTATGTAGACAATGATAGTCTCAAGAAAGACTTCCTATTTCTCTGAAGTTGGTAACTGTATTACTTATCTAACTAGAATAACTTCAAGGTTAGTATCTATTGAATATTGACTTAAATAACTGTATCACTTATATCACTAGTTAATAAAAGCCTAGTAAAATGACAATGATGTATGAAAAAGACCTTGCAAAAATGGATTTGTTTTAAAACACAAGAAAACTATATAATGTCAGTTTCATTGTTGCTGAGGAACTTAAAGATGAGGAAACAGAATAGTCAATGTGAAAGAATACATAGCCAGTTTTGAAGAAATTTTGTAGTTTTGTACATAAAATGAGTAATCCATAAGAATAGGAATTTCTCTATATCTGCTAGCTAAATAGTTTTTCTCAACTTTTATACTGTCAAAGTATATAGAAAGTAAATGCAATATTCATGATTTTTCTAAATGAGCCACTTTATTTTATAGATGGATAGACAGCCATCAATTAGAGATTATACTTTATTGAAAAGTTTTAAAATACAATGCCTGGTTAAAACCTTTGTGCCAGGGGCACCTGGGTGGCTCAGTCAGTAGGCGACTGCCTTCGGCTCAGGTCATGATCCCAGAGACCCGGGATCCAGTCCCACATCAGGCTCCCTGCTCGGCGGGAAGCCTGCTTCTCCCTCTCTCACTCCCCCTGCTTGTGTTTCCTCTCTGGCTGTGTATCTCTCTGTCAAATAAATAAATAAAATCTTTACAAACAAACAAACAAACCAACCTTTGTGCCAGAAGAATTTCCTACCTTGACATGATAAGTCAACATCTATGGCCATATTATACTTTGTCAACCACTCTGCACAGTGAGGTATTTATTATATCAATGTGTATAATGAATATAAATGACTAAATAACCTTTGCTAGACAAGAAACATTGTTATGAACAGTAGTGAATAATTTGTAATTTTTTTCAAACTTCACTACCACTTCATCTTTTTATGTTAAGATTAGACTTACTATTAAAAGATAGTACATGAACAAATTATAAATTACAGATTGAGATATGCATTCTACACATTCCATAGTCAGTATTCTCTTTTTCCTCATGGAATCCTCTACAAGGAAATTGCTTGTATAGAATATAGGTTCCTACTCATACACTTTGTATTAATTAGGTTATTGGTTTGCTTACTTCACCAGAGACTAAACAGAAATCTGAACTGGTAAGGCAGTCCAGAAAGATAACGAGGTCATGCAAGGTCCCACAAAGACTCAGGCTCCTTTCTCTCAACTACAGGGAAGATCATCCAAGATAAAGAAAAAAATCTGAAAAACTCAGTAAAAAGATAAATTAGCTAAAAGGGAACAACAGTAAGATTAATAGCAGAATTCTCATCAGAAGACAGAGATGCTAGTGAAGATATACAAAATGTACATCAAAACAAAAATAGAAATCTGTTAAACTAGAATTCTATATCAAGAAAATATTTCAGGGCACCTGGGTGGCTCAGAGGATTAAGCCACTGCCTTTGGCTCAGGTCATGATCTCAGGGTCCTGAGATCTAGTCCCACATCAGGCTCTCTGCTCAGCAGGGAGCCTGCTTCCTCCTCTCTCTCTGCCTGCCTCTCTGCCTATTTGTGATCTTTCTCTCTGTAAAATAAATAAATAAAATCTTAAAAAAAAAAAAAAGAAAATATTTCAGATATAAAATTGTTGTAAGAGGTCACCACTCACATTTCTTCACTGAAAATCAAATTAATAAAGAATATTCTTAGGTAAGAAGAATAAACTTAGAGGAATGTTAGAATGCCAAGAGAAGAAACTAATTAATAGGGAGACAAACTGTATCAGCAATTGATTGTAAAATTTATAAAACCAGGGCACCTGGTTGGCTCAGTTGTTAAGCGACTGCCTTCGGCTCAGGTCACAATCCCAGATTCCCGGGATCGAGCCCCACATTGGGCTCCCTGCCCAGAGGGAAGCCTGCTTCTCTCTCTCTCACTACCCCTGCTTGTGTTCCCTCTCTAGCTGTGTTTCTCTCTGTCAAATAAATAAATAAAATCTTTAAAAAAATTATAAAACCAAATCTGATGTTTTGTGTTAAAAAGTGGAAAATGGACTCCTATAATTCATTGTTATGAAACATTCATACCACAACTTAATGAGTATATAGTGAAATTTAATACATTTACTCAGTTATAAAAGCCTTGAGTTTAACATTTTTAAGACAGCAATTTTCAAATTAAACATGGCAGCTTGGATATATATAGTTACTAATGCTGTTTCACAAAATCACCCAAAAAAATGACAGTAAAGAAATACAAGGACAGGGGTGCCTGGGTGGCTCAGTTGGTTGAGCAACTGCCTTCGGCTTGGATCATGATCCCTGAAACCCGGGATCAAGCCACACACTGGGCTCCCTGCTTGGTGGGAAGCCTGCTTCTCCCTCTCTCACTCCCCCTGCTTGTGTTCCCTCTCTTGCTGTATTTCTCTCTGTCAAATAATAAATAAAATCTTAAAAAAAGAAAAAAGAAATGCAAGGACATGAACCCATAAGAATAAAATAAATGTAAAAAAAAAGAAAAAAATTATGTAAGTATTTTTGAATATGGAAAGCAGATTAAAATTAAATTTATAGTGCAAATCTGAAAAAAAAAAACTAGTAGCAAATAGTGGCATCAATTAGTAGGAATTTGCATGCCCTATAACCACAGAAAGATTTAGGAATTGGAAGCACTATTTACATTCAAAAGTGGGAGTCCATTGTATCTGAAAATAAGATTGGTTGTACAATTTTACAAGAAAACTTTATTTTTCCCTACCTTCTTCCAATCAGCAAAATAGCAGAATAAGCTTTAGTTTCCTGAGAGTATTAACTGGAGAAATTGCAGTTATGGAGACTAGGTTCAGTGTGAGATCAGGGGTGAAGTTCTGCATTTAATATTAGAGCAACAGTCATTACTCCAACCCTTGAGTCTGAAAATACTGTCTGAAAACTTACTAAAAGCTTAACCTCAATGCCAACCTACTGAAGATACACTATCATTAAATATATGGTATTAAAAGATTCCTGTCTGTGGAAACTGATCTGCCTAAATGAAAACACCTGGTACTGGGGGCTGATCAAATCAAAAACCTAACTTATTCACAGTGAGGCTTACCATGTGCCATTTAGCCCATCCCTAAAGAAAGGACACCCACATACGAATTTTGTGTTTATTCAATCTCATAGCTAAACCATAGTTTAAAAATGTCAAATATTTAAGAAAAATCTGACATGGGGGTGCCTGGGTGGCTCAGTTGGTTAAGCGACTGCCTTCGGCTCAGGTCATGATCCCGGAGACCCGGGATCGAGTCCCACATCGGGCTCCCTGCTCGGCAGGAAGCCTGCTTCTCCCTCTCTCACTCCCGCTGCTTATGTTCCCTCTCTGGCTGTGTTTCTCTCTGTCAAATAAATAAAAT
>PITA01024313.1:0-26492 GCA_004023965.1 Spilogale gracilis
AGAAGTCCTAGCCTCAGCATTAAGACAACAAAAAAGAAATGAGAGGCATTAAAATTGGCAATGAAGAAATCAAATTCTCATTCTTCACAGATAACAAGATATTCTCTGTGGAAAACCCAAAAGACTCCACCTCTAAATTGCTAGAACTCACACAGGAATTCAGCAACATGGCAGGATATAAAAATCAATGCACAGAAAGCAGTTGCATTTCTTATAGTAACAATGAGACAGAGGAAAGAGAAATTAAATAACTGATCCATTTGCAATTGCACTAAAGCCCATAAGATACCTAGGAAGAAACCTAACCAAAAAGGCAAAGGGTCTGTACTCAGAAAACTATAGAACCCTCAGAGAAATTGAGGAAGACAAAGAAATGAAAAATATTCTATGCTCATGGATTGGAAGAAAAAAAATATTGTTAAAATGTCTGTGCTATCTAGAGTAATCTATATATTCAGTGCAATCCCTATCAAAATACCATCAACTTTTTTTCAAAGAAATGGAACAAATAATCCTAAAATTTATATGGAATCAGAAAAGACCCCAAATCACCAAAGGAATGTTGAAAAAGAAAACCAAACTGAGGGTATCACAATTTCAGACTTTAAGCTCTATTGCAAAGCTGAAATCATCAAGACAGTATGGTACTGGCACAATAACAGACACATAGATCAATAAAACAAAATAGAAAACCTAGAAATGGATGCTCAACTCTATGGTCAATTAACCTTCAACAAAGCAGTAAAGAAAATCCAATGGAAAAAAAGACAATCTCTTTAACAAATGGTGTTGGGAAAATTGGATAACCACGTGGAGAAGAATGAAACTGGACCAGTTGCTTAAACCATACACAAGAAGACTCAAAATGGATCAAAGACCATGTGCAACAAGAATCCATCAAAATCCTAGAGAAGAACACAGGCAGCAACTTCTGTGACCTCAGCCACAGCAACTTCTTGCTAGGCATGTCTTCAAAGGCAAGGGAAAGAAAAGTAAAAATGAACTATTGGAACTTCAAGATAAAAACTTCTGCACAGCAAAGGAAACAGTCAACAAAAGCAAAAGACAACTGATGGAATGGGAGAAGATATTTGGAAATGACATGTCATATAAAATGCTAGTATCCAAAATCTATAAAGAACTTATCAAACTCAATACTCAAAGAACAAAATAATCCAGTCAAGAAACGGGCAGAAGATATAAACAAACATTTCTCCAAATATGACATCCAAATGACCAACAGATAGATGAAAAAATGCTCCACATCACTTGACATCAGGAAATACAAACCAAAACCACACTAAGATACCAACTCACACCACTCAGAGTGACTAAAACTAACAAATCAGGAAACAGATGTTGGTGAGGATGTAGAGAAAGAAGAACCCTCCTCCACTGTTGGTGGGAATGCAAACTGGTGCAGCCACTCTGGATAATAGTATGGAGGTTCCTCAAAAAGTTAAAAATAGAGCTACCCTATAGACCCAGAAACTGCATTCCACCTGTCATTAGCATCATTAAGCATCATAAGGAAATAGTCTTCATTTTGTAGCAGAAACCTATGTCTATACTTGTGGGGTTGAATGAATGCATCTTAAAGACACAGTGGTGACGACTACAATTACTGCAGCATCTATGATGTGACAAGTTCAAGTTAACTAGGTGCTCAGATCCTTCATGTATATATAGGTCTGGGTACTCTTACTGAGAAAGCAGCTAAATCAGCAAAAATATTGCCAGAGGACAAAGGTGAATCCAGAATGAGTAAAGAGGAAGATGATGAATATGGATTACTGCCTAGTGACTTGTTTCAAATATGGGGTCAGTAGAATCTCATACTGATCATGTTATTGTAAGTTTCTTTGTAAATATTCAGTCTTCAAGATGGTGACCAGTCAAAACAAAACAAGTTAATTCAGTATGGTGTATTTTTGGTGGTTTACCTGCCTTTCCTAACTTCTTCCCTATGCTTCCTGGAATCCCCCTTTCAGTAGTTTATTGGTACCCTAATCCTTGTCTCAGTGTGTCTTTCTGGAGAACCCAAAATAAGCAGGAATTAATATGAAATGGCTGGGGTTTTTGAGATTTTTATTCTAGAAATAGAGAAAATGAAAGAGAGAGTGCACAAGTGGGGGTGGGCAGAGGGAGAAGGAGAGGGAAAAGCAAACTCCCCACTGAGAAGGGAACCTGACACAAGTCTCAATCCTAGAACCCTGAGATCATGACCTGAGCTGAAGGCAGACTCTCAACAACCATAGCCACCTAGGTGCCCCTAGAATTGGCTGTTTTATTTGAAAATAAATGTAATCCATACAGGATTCATGGGGCTTCAGGATGGACATCATTTTAGATAAAGAAATCAGGATGTTCTATTTTTTTTCTACTTACCGAAAAGAAGCATTAAGGCAGGCTGGGCACCGCCTATCTGGTTTTTGCCTCAAATATGTAAGTGACCAGTCTTGCAGCTTTATTAAATAGAGAAGGGCAGTTTTGGCACAGCTCAAAAGAAAAATATGATGTATTTTTAAGCCACAGTTACAAATGATGAAATACACAAAGCTGAGGAGAAACATATGGCCATGTGACAGAGGAGGAATCTAAGTACCTGTCTTTAAATCCTCTTGTTCTGTATTATACAAAGGGTAGAAAGTACCAAGTCTAACAGCACCTCAAGCTGCAACCAGACATTAGAGTAAAACCCCAAGAAGAGCTTGGGGAAACCCCCAAGAAGAGCTTACAGTTCACAGAAAGGAAAATATGAGGAAAAACCTGTCCATTTCCAAAAGGAACCGCAACCTGCTAGGACTCAAATCATTCATCATAGCCAATGAACACCAGTGTCTTTAGAATTCATCTCTTATGGTGGGAGTGTCCAGCAGATATCCCATGGGTAACAACATATTGGACCATATACAGTGAGTCCACTCATAAATACCTTCCCCTTTCCAGGTAGTAATTGTTTCCCGTTCCCTTATGACACAGCATTATGCACAATCATAGACCTCAAACAGGTCTATAGTCTAATTCCCAGAAACTGAACTGGTTACATAGCAAGGGGGAATTAAGATTTCAGATGGATGAGCAATGGGTGTTATATTTAAGTGATGAATCACTAAGTTCTATGCCTGAAACAAATATTGAACTATACTTAACTAGAATTTAAATACTTGAAGCAAAAAAAATGCAGATATAATTAAGCTTGCTAATCAGCTGATCATAGGACAAGAAGATTATCCTAAATGATCCCAGTTAGACGGTGTAATCATGAGAGTCTTTAAACATGGAAGAGAAGCAAAAGAGACACTGTCAGAGTGATGAGATGTAAAAAGACTTAACTTGTCATCCCTGGTTTTAAAAGAGGCCATGAGCCAAGGAACACAGGTAGCCATAATATGTAGAGATGTGAAGAAAAGAGATTCAGTCTCCTATATGGATTCTTCAGAAAATAATGCAGCTCTACCAACACCTCCGTTTTAGTGAAGTAAGACCCACCTCAAAATATAAGGACTAATGCACAAAACAGCATCTATGATTCTACTTCATGGAAGCTTAAGTATATGTACAGAATCTCTGGAAGGAAGGAAAGGCAGTTTCTTCAAGAAAGGGGATATGAATGGTTTGTTTGGAGAGAGAATATTGAAAGACTAAGTTTTTCCAGTGAGTATTTTATGTCCATGATGAACATAAGAAAATCTAAAAGACAAGGAGATACATAGCCATAATTGACATTAAAGTAAGTTGGGTTAGAAAACATGTTACAGACCAATATTCAAAAAACTCACAAATAAAAAATAAAACACTTAAGAGGTAAGGAGTCAAAAACCTGACATAGTTTTTAACAAGTACCTATGAAACATGAAACACACAAAAATGTACTTAATTCTCAAGTAAGCAGAATTGTGCTTTCATTTCTAATTGAAGGATGGCAAGAATTGGAGAATGCTACTTATTCTAGCTACTTTGCAGAAAGATATTCCATTCATTGCTAATGCAATTAAAAGAGAAGTTACTAAAATTCATTGGAAAACATCTACATTTTGAGCTTTCCACTAGAATTCCCTAAAATGGTCTCCCAGTTATAGCGAGATCAAATACAGTGTCTCAGACAGACAGAAACATTCATGCAAAGCTTGCAGTTATATGAGTCACAGTCCTGTGCTGGTGGTGAGATAAAATCCCTCAACTCCTGAGAACTATTGCAGTAAAGAGGTAAAGAGGGCCTAGTGACATAAAGGAGTTGGGGAAGTGTACCCAAGGAACAGAATTTTAAGTGTCATTTGACCAAGGACTATACCCTTGAGACACCCCCAATAGGAGTCTTCAAGTGGTTTTACTTTGGAAAATAGCTGTATTTGTACAGAAACCATATCCCTTCCATTATGTTTTCTTCTAGTATATAACACCAAGATTCCCTGCTCAGAAAACCCAGGAGTTCTATTAATGATTTCCCTAAGCCTACCACACTCACCACCAGTTTCTGTAGATTGCAACTCCTGCTCAGTGAGAGCCAATGGCCCCCACATCTATGAATGCTACTGATATTCTGACCATGGTCCCCATTTAGTCATTGGGTGCTACCACAGCTGATCAAATCCCTGCTGCCATCACTAAAACATTTACTCTGAAGTGTCACTCTTTTTCTTCAACCAAAATAGTATAGTAACCCAAAATTATCACATCTCAGCTAATTTAAAAAGAATGCTATTGCCACTCTGGAAAACAGTACGGAGATTCCTCAAAAAGTTAAAAATAGAACTACCCATAACCCAGCAAGTGCACTACTGGGTATTTTTATCCAAAGGATACAGAAATAGTGATTCAAGGGGTACATCAATCCCAATATTTATAGCAGCAATGTCCATAATAGCTAAAATATGGGAAAGTCCAAATATCCATCAACAGATGAATGGATAAAGATGTGATTTTATATATATATATATATCCACCCACCCACACAATGGATTATTATTCAGCCATAAAAAAGAATGAGATCTTTGAGGGAGGAGCAAGATGGCAGAAAAGTAGGAGACCTAGTTATCAACAGGCCCCAAGAGTTCAGATAGATGGTTATCAAACTAGTCAGAACACCTATAAACTCAACAGAAGGTAGAAGAATAGCAGTAATTCTAGGAACAGAAAAGTGACCACTTTTTGGAAGGTAGGACGCACAGAGAAGTGAATTGGAGGCAAATTTAGAAAGACAGACTGTGGGGGGAGGGGCCCACTTCTGGCCAGCCATAGAGAAGCGGAGCACAAAATTAGAACTTTTAGAAGTCTGCTCCACTGAGGGACGTCACCCCAGAGGCTAAGTGAGAGTGGAACTCTCCCTGGGACAATGTGGTCTCAGGATCCATGGGGTCACAGAAGGACCTGGGGTGCCTGAGGCTGGCAGAGCTCCCAGGTATTGAGCAGAAAGGCTGGCTGCAGAGACAGAGCCAAGGAGTGGGCTTTCAGCTCAGGCTTACCTTAAATCATGATCCAAGGTGCAGTTGGGCCACTGCTCTTCAAGCAGGGACCCAATAAGTGGCAGATCTGGGGAGACCCCCTCCTTCCTCCACCAGGAGGAGTGGCATGGGAGTGCACTGCAGAAATTGGCTGGGTTTGGAAACTCCAAATGGGGCCTCGTGCCAGAGATACAAACACTCAGTAAAAGCCAGGTGAGCTCGAAGTGCAGCTGGAGACCAGGGAGACAGGCATGATAGACTGCTTTTCTCTGGGGGTGCACTGAGGAGTGGGGCCCCTAAACTCTCAGCTCCTCTGAGCCAGAGACTTGAAGGCTGCCATCTTCATTCCTGTCCTTCAAAGCTGCACAGAAAGCATTCAGGGAACAAAAGCTACTGAGAGTGAACCAAAGCTTAGACGGCCCCCTGGCAAGGGCAGGGGAGTACCAGCTCTGGCAAAGACCTTTGAGAATCACTGCAACAGGCCCCTCCCCCAGAAGATCAGTGAGAACACCCAGCCAAGACCAAGTTCACCAATGAATGAGAACTGCAGAACTTCAGGGGAACTCGCCATATAGAATTCATGGCTTTTTTCCCCATGATTCTTTAAAAGTCTTTCAAAGTTAAATGTTTGTATTTCTTCTTATTCTATTTTTAATTTTTTTTCTTTCCTATTTTAACATTTTTAACTAATTTGTCTTATCAATACTTTTTAAAAAATCTTTCATTTTCATTGTTTTAGTCATATTATATCTTTTCATTGTATTTAAGCTTATTTTTATATACATATAGGTTTTTCTTTCTTTAAAACTTTGGGGGGCGCCTGGGTGGCTCAGTTGGTTAAGCGACTGCTTTCAGCTCAGGTCATGTTCCCGGAGACCGGGATCGAGTCCCACATCAGGCTCCCTGCTCGGCGGGAAGCCTGCTTCTCCCTCTCTCAGTCCCTCTACTTGTGTTCCCTCTCTAGCTCTATTTCTCTCTGTCAAATAAATAAAATCTTTAAAAAAACAAAACAAAACTTTGGGATACAGTTTCTTCTAATAGATAAAAATATATCCTAAATCTAGCATATGGCTTTGTTCTAGTCTCCAGCCTCATCACATTCTTTCCTCTTTTTTCTTTTTTCTTTTTTCAACCAACCTCGTATCTTATCAATTCTTTTAGATCTTTTTTAATTTTCATCTTTACAGTCATATTCCATCCCTTCATCATGTATACCCTTATTTTTGTACATATATAGGTTTTTCTTTTTTAAAAATTTTAGGAGGCAGTTTGTTCTAAGAGATCAAAATATACCCAAAATTAAGTGTGTGGCTCTGTTCTATTCACCAGTCTAATCATATATAAAGAGAGATACAGATAGCTATAGATAGATGTAGACAAAGATATAGATTTTTTCCCTTTCTTCTTCCCCCAGTTTCAGGTCTTTTCTGATTTGGTTAGTGTATATTTTTCTGGGAATTGTTGCTACCCTGTTAGTATTTTCTTCTTTCATTTATCTATACTTATATGGATAAAATGACAAGGCAGAAAAACTCACCTCAAAAAAAAAGAACAAGAGGCAGTACTGATGGCTAGGGACCTAATCAATAGGGACATTAGTAATATGTCAAAACAGGAGTTCAAAATGATGATTATCAAGGTGCTAGCTAGAGCTAGCTATTGCTCCCTTTCTGGAGAAATAAAATCCCTTTCTGGAGAAATAAAAGAGCTAAAATCTAACCAAGTTGAAATTAAAAATAAAAAACTATTAATGAGATGCAATCAAAAATAGAGGCTCTTGGGTGCCTGGGTGGCTCAGTGAGTTAAAGCCTCTGTCTTTGGCTCAGGTCATGATCTCAGGGTCCTGGGATCAAGGCCTACATCAGGCTCTTTGCTCAGCAGGGAGCCTGCTTCGTCCTCTTTCTCTGCTTGCCTCTCTACCTACTTGTTATCTCTCTCTGTGTCAAATAAATAAATAAAATTTTTTTTAATATAGAGGCCCTTACTGCTAGGATAAATGAGGCAGAAGGGAGAATTAGTAATATGAAAGACCAAATGATAAAAAATAAAGAAGCTGAGAAAAAGAGACACAAACAACTACTGGACCTAGAGGGGAGAATTCAAGAGATAAGTGATACCATAAGATGAAACAGTATTAGAATCATTGGGATCCTAGAAGAAGAATGGGGGCAGAAGGTATATTGGAGAAAATTACAGCAAAGAATTTCCCTAATTTGGCAAAAGGAACAAGCATCAAAACCTAGGGGACACGGAGAAATCCCCTCAAATCAATAAAAATAGGTCCACACCCCACAATCTAAGAGTAAAACTTACAAGTCTTAGAGACAAAGAGAAAATCCTGAAAGCAGTTCAGGAGAAGAGGCCTGTACATACAAGGGCAGAAATATTAGATGGGCAACAGACCTAGCCACAGAGACCAGGTAGGTCATATATGTTCAGAGCACTATGGGAGAAAAATATGCAGCCAAGAATACTATATCCAGCTAGCCTGTCATTAAAAGTAGGAGAGATAACAAATCCTCCAGAACAAATAGTAAAAGAATTTGCAAACACCAAATCAGCCCTACAGGAAATATTAAAAGGGGTCCTCTAAGCAGAGAGAGCCTAAAAGTAGCAGACCAGAAAGGAACAGAGGCAATATACAGTAACAGTCACCTTACAGGCAATACAATGGCACTAAATTCATATCTTTTGATAGTTACCCTGAATGTAAATGGGCTAAATGCCCCTATCAAAAGACACAGGGTATCAGAATGGGTAAAAAAATAAGACCCATCAATATGCTGTCTCTATGGCACTCATTTTAGACCCCAAAACAACTCCAGATTTAAAATGAGGGACTAGACAATATACCATTCTAGTGGACATCAAAAGAAAGCTGGGGTGGCAAGCCTTGTATCAGACAAGTTAGATTTCAAGCCAAAGACTATAATAAGAGATGAGAAAGGACACTATATCATACTTAAAGGGTCTTTCCAACAAGAAGATCTAACAATTTTATGTATCTATGCCTCTAACATGGGAGCAGCCAATTATATAAACCAATTAATAACAAAATCAAAGAAACACATTGACAATTATACAGTAATAGTAAGGGACTTTAACACTCCCCCTCACTGAAATGGGCAGATCGTCTAAGCAAAAGATCAACAAGTAAATAAAGACTTTAAATGACACACTGGACCAGATGGATGTCACACATATATTCAGAACATTCCACCCAAAAGCAACAGAACAAACATTCTTTTATAATACAAATGGAACATTCTCCAGAATAGATCACATCCTGGGTCACAAATCAGGTCTCAACAAGTATCAAAAAACTGGGATCATTCCCTGCATATTTTCAGGCCACAATGCTTTGAAATTAGAATTTAACCATAAGAGGAAAGTTGTAAATGGTTTCACTTACTTGCGGTACATGAGGGGTAACCTGGAGGACAGTGGGAGAAGGAAAGTAAATGGGAAGTAGGGTAATCCAGGGAGAAAAACGAAACAACAGAGACTTTGGACACAGAAACAAACTGAGGGACTTGAAGGGATGAGGGTGGAGGGATGGGAGAGCCTGGTGGTGGGTACTGGGGGCACCTATTGCATGGAGCACTGGGTGTGGGGAATGGGGAATGAATCTTGGAACACTGGAAAAAAAATTTAAGTAACAATAAAAAAAAGAAGAAAGTTGGAAATAACTCAAATACATAAAGGCTAAAGAATATCCTACTAAAGAATGAATGGGTCAACCAGAAAATTAAAGAAGAATTTTTAAAAATTCATGGAAACAAATGAAAATGAAAACACAACTGTTCAAAAATCTTTGGGACACAGCAAAGGCTGTTGTCAGAAGGAAGTATATAGCAATACAAGCCTTTCTCAAAAAATAAGAAAGGTCTCAAGTATACAACCTAACTATACACCTAAAGGAGCTGGAGAAAGAAGAGCAAAGAAAGCCTAAATGCATCAGGAGAAGAGAAATATTAAAGATCAGAGCAAAAATCAATGAAATAACACCAAAAGAACAGTAGAACAAATCAACAAAACTAGGAGCTGGTTCTTTGAAAGAATTAACAAGATTGATAATCCCCTGGCCAAATTTATCAAAAAGAAAAGTGAAAGGACCCAAATTAATAAAATCATGAATGAAAGAGAGGAGATCACAACCAACACTGAAGAAATACAAACAACTTGAAGAACATATTATAAGCAACTATACACCAGCAAATTTGACAATCTAGAAGAAATGGATGCATTCCTGGAGACATATGACCTACCAAAACTGAACCAGGAAGAAATAGAAAACCTGAAAAGACCCATAACCAGTGAGGAGATTGATGGAGTCATAAAAAATCTCCCAACAAACAAGAGCCCAGGACTAGATGGCTTCCCAGGGGAATTCTACCAAACATTTAAATAATTAATACCTATTCTCCTGAAACTATTCCAAAAAATAGAAATGGAAGGAAAACTTCTAAACTCATTTTATGAGACCAGCATAACCCTGATTCCAAAACCAAACACTACATCATAAAGGAAAATTACATGCCAATATCCTGATGAGCAGCAATGCAAAAATTCCCACCAAACTACTAGCCAATAAGATCAAACAGTACATTAAAAATATTATTCACCTCAACCAAGTGGGATTTATCCCTGGGCTGCAAAGTTGGTTCAATGTCTGCAAATCAATCGATGCGAAACAGTACATTAATAAAAGAAAGAACCAGAACCATGTGATCCTCTCAAGAGATGCTGAAAAAGAATTTGACAAAGTACATCATCCTTTCTTGATCAAAACTCTTCACAGTGTAGGGATATAGGTAGATACCTCAATACCATAAAAGCCATATATGAAAAACCCACAGTGAAAATCATTCTCAACAGAGAAAAACTGAAAGCTTTTCCCCTAAGGTCAGGAACACAACAGGGCTGTCCAAAATCACCACTGCTATTCAACATAGTACCAGATATCCTAGCCTCAGCAAGCAGACAACAAAAAGAAATAAAAGGCATCTGAATCGGCAAAGAAGTCAAACTCTCACTCTTTGCAGATGATGACACTTTATGTGGAAAACCCAAAAGACTCCACTCCAAAATCTTTAGAACTCATACAGGAATTCAGTAAAGTGTCAGGATATAAAATCAATGCACAGAAATCAGTTGCATTTCTCTACACCAACAGCAAGACAGAAGAAAGAGAAATTGAGGAGTCGATCCCATTTACAATTGTACACAAAGCCATAAGATATCTTGGAATAAACTTAACCAAAGAGGCAAAGAATCTGTACTCAGAAAACTATAAAGTACTCAAGAAAGAAATTGAGGAAGACACAAAGAAATGGAAACACATTCTATGCTCATGGATTGGAAGAACAAATATTGTGAAAATGTCTATGCTACCTAGAGCAAGCAATACATTTAATGCAATCCTTATCAAAATGCCATCAATGTTTTTCAAAGAAATGGAACAAATTATCCTAAAGTTTATATGGAACCAGAAAAAAACCCAAATCGCCAGAGGAGTGTTGAAAAAGAAAACTGAAGCTGGTGGCATCCCAATTCCAGATTTCAAGCTCTATTGCAAAGCTGTAATCATCAAGACAGTATGGTATTAGTACAAAAACAGACACATAGATCAATGGAACAGAATAGGGAGCCCATAAATGGACCCTCAACTCTATGATCAACTCATTTTTCAACAAAGCAGGAAAGAATGTCCTGTGGAAAAAAGACAATCTTTTCAACAAATGGTATTGGAAAAATTGGACAGCCACATGCAGAAGAATGAAACTGGACCATTTTCTTACACCACACACACAAAAATAGACTCAAAATGGATGAAAGACCTCAATGTGAGATAGGAATCCATCCAAATACTTGAGGAGAACACAGGCAGCAACCTCTGTGACCTCAGCCACAGCAACTTCTTCCTAGAAACATTGCCAAAAACAAGAGAAGCAAGGAAAAAATTGAACTATTGGGACTTCATCAAGATCAAAAGCTTTTGCACAGTAAAAGAAACAGTCAACAAAAACAAAAGACAACCGACAGAATGGGAGAAGATATTTGCAAATGACATGTCAGATAGAGGGCTAGTATCCAAAATCTATAAAGAACTTATCAAACACAACACCCAAAGAACAAATAATCCAATCAAGAAATGTACAGAAGACATGAACAAACATTTCTCCAAGGAAGACATCCAAATGGCCAACAGACACATGAAAAAGTGCTCAACATCCCTCAGCATCAGGAAAATACAATAAAAATCACAGTGAGTGTACCACCTTACACCAGTCATAATGGCTAAAATTAACAAGTCATAAAACAACAGATGTTGGTAAGGATGCAGGGAAAGGAGAACCCTCCTACACTGTTGGTGGGAGTGTAAGTTGGTGCAGCCACTCTGGAAAACAGTATGGAGATTCCTCAGAAAGCTGAAAATAGAACTACCTTCTGACTCAGCAATTGTGCTACTTGGTATTTACCCTAAAGATACAAGTGTACTGATCCAAAGGGGCACATGCACCCTAATGTTATAGCAGCAAAGTCCACAATAGCCAAACTATGGAAAGAACCTAGATGTCCATCAACAGATGAATGGATAAAGAAGTGGTGTGCGTGTGTGTGTGTGTGTGTGTGTGTGTGTACACACGTGCACACACACATATATACAATGGAATACTATGCAGCCATCAAAAGAATGAAATCCTACCATTTGCAATGAAGTGGGTGAAATGGAGGCTATTATACTGAATTAAATAAGTCTATCAGAGAAGGACAATTATCGTATGATCTCTCTGATACGAGGAATTTGAGAGGCAGGGCAAGGGGTCATGTGGGCACAGAGGGAAAAAAAAATGAAACAAGATGGGCCCAGGGAGGGAAACAAACCATAAAAGACTTAATCTCAGGAAACAAGCTGAGGGTTGCTGGAGTGTATGGGGAACATATAGGGTGGATGGGTTATGGAAAAAAATAAAAATTAATTTTAAAAATAAAATCTTGCCATATGCAATAATGTAGATGGAACTAGAGAGTATTATGCTGGGCAAAGTCAGAGAAAGACAAATACCTGATTTCATGCATCTGTGGAATTTAAGAAACAAAACAACTGAATGTAAGGGAAGAGAAGGAAAATAAGATAAAAACAGAGGGAGGCAGGTTGGCATTAGGCACTGGGTGGAGGTCATGGAGTTGTGATTTCAACAGGGCCACAGCAGGGACCTGAGCCGCTCACTGACATGAACTTGCTGGAGCAGGCAGAAGATCTCAAGGCTTTTAAGGGAGACCTACAGCATATATTCATTGTTTGCAAGCTGTCACTAGACATTGGATAAGACTTCTTATAAGTGGTATCTGTCTATACAGCTACTGGTGTCTGGAGCTGGTTAATAGATCCCAAGACACAAAAGGTGTCCTTCTTCATGTCATTATGGAATCACCCATTTTTCACCATTAGCTCTATCACTCTAATAGGCTTGTTCTTTTTTGGAATGCACAAGAATGTCATTGCACCATTAATTATAGCTGTTTGATGTCGAACTGTATTAACGGAATACAGCAGAATACTTGTGATGATACAGGAAAACTCATTTTGAAACCGAGGCCTTATGTTCAGGGACAATCTGCATTCATTGTTATGTGACCTAAAACAGCCTTTCTTCAAGTAAATGATACAGCAAAAAGCCATAAATGATTCCTTTTATAGCCAGATAAGTGAAGGTCATAGCAACAACCGACAAGTGTACAATATTTATTCAGATGATCTTGATGATGACTTGCCTTCTCCATGCTTGGTACCTTTGATTATCTGTGTTACAGTATTGGTGTCACTTTAGTACTTCAGACCCTGCAGAGTTTTGCAGATGAAGTATGTCTATATGTTACTTAATTAAACTTAGAACCTCATCCAGTTTTAATAATGTATTTTTGCATGTAAATAGCAAATTAATGCCAATGTCAAAAAGGGAAGCATTCTGTGGACTTTGTTCTCCTGCACCAGTATCATAGAAGCACCTGTTTGCCATCCCCCTGGCTCTTCAAACCTGGCTATTGCACATAGCTGTGCCTTTCATTCTCACAGCCCTCTGTTTTGATCACAATGTAAGAAAAACATCAGATTGAGCATAAACTGAGATTGAGCTTACAACTTTCATTGTAAGAAAGTATAGATGTTCTTTTGAGAAACCATTTTGTTAAACCAGATAGTGAATTTCGGCCACTCTGGTGGTAACCATTTCTAGTTTGTTGTTTTCCTTCAGTGCTAAATATACTTTATATTTTTTTCCTTAATAATTTTAAAACACTCCAAAGGCTTCTGAATGTAAAAATTCAGTTATAAATTTTTTACTGTCTGGGAATTTGATAGTCCTCATTTTAGATCATTGGATCTTACACTGTGGTCGGCATGCTGTTGCATTAGTGTTCCATGGGTATAATTGATCAGCCACTCCATCATGGGGGTGACTTGGGAATGGATCTCCAAATTAGAGTCTACAATTCTCACCCTTCCGAGAGTGTTAATGACATACTGTGTATGCATTTTAGTCATCTGTACTATAATTGCCCTTAATCTTAAACAATTGGGATTGCTGTAAATATTTTAAGGAACTGGAGGTAACTTTTACCTGTTTATTAGAAGATTTTGAAAAGGTTTAAATTATTTCATAAACAGTATTTTAAATTCCACTTAGCATAAAACTGAAAATTCACTCACAGGACAAAACATTTTAACATGGTTACCATTTAACTTAACTGTGTCCATCTTGGCTTTCACATATATAAGATTTTACTCTTGAAACTGCAGCAATAAGACCCTCTGCTCCTATAAAGTCATCAGAGGGTATTCTATATATTTGGCACAGTTTGATTTTCTGTAAATTTTGTAGGTAAATGTGTGCATAAAAATACTTTACATATAATTAGTAAAAAAAAAAAAAAGGAAGGCAAACCATAAGAGATGCTGAACTCTAGGCAATTCTAGGAAACAAGCTAAGAGCTGCTGGAGGGGAGATGGTCAGGGAAAGGGGTAATTGGGTTATGGGCACTAAGGAGGACACTTGATCTAATGAACACTGGGTGTTACATGCAACTGATGGATCATTAAATTCTTCCCCTGAAACTAGTAGTAGTATATGTTAACTAAACTGGATTTAAATAAATCTAAAAAATAAAATGAAATGAATGCTATCTCTTCTGGTACAAAAATCCCCTAAGCTCAGGTCCATTTAGACTCACTGTGGGCCCATTTAGACTCACTGTGTCTTTTAGAACACTTACCAAGTTCCCTAAGAGCTAGAAAATGTTTTAAATCCTGGGTAATTTATGAGTTTATACTCAACAAGCTTATAAAACACTTCTTATATTAGTAGATAAGGAATTGGTACCCGGGCCAGAAGATTCTAAATGAAGACCACAGTGATAACTAGCAAGTAGGTACAGCTGAGACTTGAACTTAAGTCTAATTCAAGAATTTAATTTCATCCAATTCTTCTTTTTTCTTTTTTGAGAGAGAGAGAGAGAGAGAGAGAGAGAGAGAGCATAGACACATGGGGGTAGGTGGGGAAAGGTAGAGGGACAGAATCTTAAGAAGACTCCATGCTCAGTCCAGAGCCCCATGTGGGGCTCAGTCTCAGGACCCTGAGATCATGACCTGAGCCAAAATCAAGAGTCAGCAACTAAACAAGCAACTAAGTTACCCAGGTCCCTGGGTTGATTTTTTTTTTCTGTAGCAACTAGACTATTTAAACATATGTCTCTAACTCTACTAGCCAGCCATGCCATGAAAGCTAATAAGTGGTAGCTTCTTGTGCCCATAACAATTCCAAATTATCAGGATGATGATTAGGTACAGAGAATAGCCATCCAGGCTGTGGAAATCTAGTAAGGCCCTGGCATGCCTGCTACTTTTATCATCCTGGTCTGCTTCTTGGAAGGCTCTCTTATTATACACACTTCTCCCCTACATCTAACCCATTTTCAAAAAAAAAAAAATACAAGATTCTTAACTATATTAAGACAACCATTCTTTCTGGTCCAAATAGGCTCCATCCTGTTGATGGACTACAAGGAGAGGTAATTCAAAGTCAAAAGGAGCAGTGAAGTAACACTACTCAATATGGGCCAGGAGCTGGGTTTTTCCGTATCACATTAATACAGCTTATCAGAATGCCCTAGATATTTACCTTGTCATTATGAACTTAAGAGCAGATTTCTGTGTCCATGAGGCTGCTACTATAGAGAAACATTGTCTTTGCCTAGGAAATTTCCCCCTTTAAGAGATCATTTGTCTGTTATGTACAACCCTTATGTTCACTGTCAAGCCCCCATCCTTACACAAAGATTGATCTAGGCATTAGAAGACTTAGGTAGGTTCTTTCTCTTTTTCTGCTGAAAGCCCAATCTCGAAGTTGAAAAACTGTGCTATTGCAAGGCAAGCAAAAAGTTAAACTCATCCCCACCCCACCCCCACCATGAGTAGAGCCACTTTGAATTCTCTCTCCTTTGAGCCTCATGACAACAAGCAGGGGACCAAGTCTAAAGTTCCCCAATCTGAATACTTGGATAAGTGGCTTAAAGAGATCCTCTCCTGGCAGAAAGACAAATTTCTGGCTTTTCTTCACCAAGTCTCCTGACAGTGGCAAAAACAGAACACTGTAGATTTTCTTCTCTTAAAAGTCCTAGAATCTTGAACCATTTAACATAGGCAGGGAAAACATGTCCTCATGGGATCCAAATTATCTGGGACTTGGAAAACAGAACATTGATCTATTTTAGTCAATTTGTAAAAGTTATAGAGATCATACTTAAATTTCTAGATATGATGAAACAAAGAAATTGAAAAAGTAGTTGTCCTCTGCACACTTTCACATCCTACTTAGAACAGAATGCTAGTCCCCTATGGTTTCTGTCTCACTTGCCTCCAGTAATTAATAGCTTTCAGATTTTAATTTCAATTTGGATTTCAATTTGGAAGTTCTGTAGGAAAGTCAGTAGTCCTCAGGAGGAAAGCTATGGTAAGACCACAGCCATGTGAAAAAGGAGGCCAACATTAGAAATGGTCAAATTTTAAAATTTATATTTTTGTTATGTTAGTCACCATACAGTACTTCATTAGTTCTTGATGTAGTGTTCCATAATTTATTGTTTGCATATAACAACCAGTGCTCATTGTAATATGTGCCCTCCTTAATACCCGTTACCAGGCTAACCCATCCCCCCACCGCCCCCCCCCTCTGAAACCCTCAGTTTGTTTCCCACAGTCCATAGTTTCTCATGGTTCATCTCCACCTCCTTCACTTTTCTCTTCCTTCTCCTAATGTTCTCCATGCTATCCCTTAGGTTCCACATATAAACGAAACCATATAATTGTCTTTCTCTGCTTGGCTTACTTCACTTAGCATAATCCCCTCCAGTTCCATCTATGTCAATGCAAATTATTAGTATCCATCTTTTCTGACGACTGAGTAAAACTCCATTGTATAATGGACCAAATCTTTATCCATTCATCTGTTGAAGGGCATCTCAGCTCCTTCCAGATTGTCTATTGTGGAAAGTGCTTCTATGAACATTGGGGTGCATATGGTAGTTCTTTTCACTACATCTGTATCTTTGAGGTAAATTCCAGTAGTGCAATTGCTGGGTCATATGGTAGCACTATTTTTAACTTTTTGAGGAACCTCTGTACTGTTTTCCAAGTGGCTGTACCAACTTACATTCCCTCCAACAGTGTAAGAGTATTCCTCTTTCTCCATACCCTCTCCAATATTTGTTTCCTGCCTCAATTTTTGCCATTCTAACTGATGAAAGGTGGTATCTCAGTGTGGTTTTGATTTGAATTTCCCTGATGAGTAATGATGTTGAACATTTTTTCATGTGTCTGTTAGCCATTTGTATGTCTTCTTTGGAGACATTCTCCACACATGTAATTTTAATATGAAATATGCTAAACCAAATCAGAATTCAGTTTTTTTGTTTTTATCTAGTCCAATATGCAAGATGACGTCCTTATTTTTGATCTCTAGCTTACAGAAGTAGTAAGATTCAGCCCAGCCCCCAAATGGTAGAAACTAGAGTTATAAGAACTGTCTTGATGTTATTTTAGTGTTCTATCTCAATTCCCCAGCATCTCAGGAAGAGCTGAAACTTCAGAATTTTGTCAACATTCAGAGATACTCCTTGCAATCTCATCTATTATTTGTAATTTATTATGAATGGCAGAGTCTTTCTATCCAGGAATCATTATGCAAATTGAAAACACACTAAAGAGCCTATAGGTGCACACCAGCAAATCCAGATGTGCATGCTGCAAGGGCAGATGGTGGTGAGCTGCTGTCTTCTTTTTCCCTCCCCCACAAGGTCCACACCTCTTGTTCACGTTGTTTAACTTACAGTGCTTCACCCCCTATCCCCACATAAAAAAAATTAAATGAGCTCTTGAGGCCTAGGAAAGCTCTTATGTTCAGGGAAGAGATGTATGTTATAAAACACCCCCAAAAGATGAGTCCATACAAGACACACTTATCCATACACTTACTGTTTCTGGTGACTTATTTTCTCTATGCTCAAGAGAAAAATGTGCAAATATATTTGTAGAAAAGACATCCTGCTGCTTAAGCACATGTGCAAGTGTGATACACTCTACTGCTATGACAATCCACTCATCTAGGAGTGTGTCACTGATACATGATGAGAACTAATGTGCTTCTCTGGGCACTCTGTTCTGCTGTAGCCTTAAGAATCTGTTTAGGTTTGCTTTCTGCTGAACAGCTTTGTTTTACAACATTGACAGATAACCATTTTCCTTTTCATTTAATTCATTCTCTTTACCAAAAACTGCCTCCATCCAGAGTTGTACTCCTGAGATCTCCCTTAGACCAACTAGTCAATCACTGCTGGTCCTTCTACACAGAAGACATCTCAAAAACAGCCCATCTGAGGCTCCACCTTAACTAAGTAGTCTCAGGAAACACAGAGCTCACCACACATGGATGAGTGCTACCATCTTCTGGATAAAATGCTGAACATAATCTCAGCATTTTTACCCCACCATTCACCCTCGGGCCTTGTCTGATACCCCCAACATGCACTTATAGCCAGGATGGAAGAGATACTCAGCAACAGTCATGTTAGGAGACATATCAAGAGAGAATCAGCTAATAGCAATGTCCAACAGACACAAACCTATTTCTAGACTCTACTCCCATTTTGCTTACAGAAGAAAGTAGCCCAAATATGTTAATCTATTTAAACCATTTAGCAAATCAGGTTAGGGTGTCTAAAAAAGAACTATAAAGCTACTATATGCAGACCTGCCTTCACATGGAGTTCCCACATGATTCTTTTGCCCACTAGGATAAGATTGGTTCCTAAGTGACAGCATGTGGAAGGAAGACCCCATATTAATAAAAAGCATCCTTTGTTGATCTGAATAGGTAGATTAACACTTGCTTCAAAATTCCAACTCTGAAAATTCCAAGTCTAACATTTTCATTGCTTATTATTCCTTGAGACTGGTAGTTGGCCACCCTGATAAGGACAGGGGACAATAAAAAATTTAGTTAATATTTTGAGTTGGTTGCCTACTTAACCACCAAGTTCAGCTGTAGGACATTTCTAAGATGACTTGGGGAGAGGGGTATCATACTTGACCAAAAGCTACTTTGCTAAGAAAATTGTAAATATACCACAATAGTTACTGTGGGTGCTCTACCTCAGCCCCAAAGACTACCAATTAACAAAATCCTCAATAAATTGAAGGCAAAGTAGTAATTTCCCTGCCTCTCCAATAAGTTTCTCATTTAGACATCAAGGCACTTGGCCAGTTTTACAAAAATTTGAGCTGAAACATAACACACAGAACTCAGACACATAGGTAATTGGGTAAAAATTCTCAATTCTAAGTACAGCTGGGATCAAGAACCATTAAATAAACTGGTTAGCTCTACCCTGTGGTATGAGGAGTTCACCTGAAGATTCAACCGCCCTTCAGATATTAGTGGGTTTTCAACCATCTTTTGGGGACCCACTCCTAGGGTCCAACACACTGTTGCACTGAGGCCTCAGACCCTGTTGACACCTGGGACAGGGAAGGAGAACTTCTCTCTGACCATGAGGCAGAATTATGTTCCACCATGCCCATTATATAGTGATGATGTCTGAGATTCTCTAAACTGCTTCAGAAAAATAGAGCTCTTCATGTCATGTGACACAGTCAAAAATTTTACACACCATGAGGATGGGCCTTCAAAACATATTTCCTGACTTTTCCCACAAGATCTGGTCTTCCTTTCAGGTCCCCCACCAGAGCAAACAAGAACATTTAGTTCTGTCATGTTCTAGCAGATAGTTCTGTTTACAGAAAAGCTTCTGATATGTAAAAGCAACTGTTTTAAGAGAGATCGAACTATTGCTTTTTTTCATTCTTCACATTCCTTGTACACCAAAATTTAATTTCCTAAGGTACCCAAATTTATTTTCCCAATAGAAATGGAGCAGGGAAATTCTATTTCTATTTCTATCTAGAAATAGAAATACCAATTCAAAACAGCAGCCAAAGAGATTTCTGATTTCTAGTGCCACGTGTATGGAGCTTAGAGGTTGCCCCTCTGTCCCAGCAAATAAAATACTGGAAAAACTATAAAATTCTTTTTGAATGCCTATAAGAAGGGAATACATAGGGCAAGCTGTCCACTCTAGATTGGAGAGACAGACAGATTCAGGGAATCCCTGTTCATAATCACAGACTCAAGAGGAACCCTACACAGGGGAGGAAATCCTGCACAACATATGACCAATTTGAGAAGTTCAGTGCAGACAGGTCTGAGATTTATAAACTCCAGGAACCCTAATATCCTAAGATCTACTTTCAAAAACTTTACCAGGTTTCCACAATAAAAATTTAAGAAAATTCACTCTTGTGTTTAGCAAAAACAGAAGAAGAACCAATAAAGATACACCAAAGCACTCTATTCTTCTGAAAAAGAAGGGAAATGCTCCCACCTCAAAGGAAACTAGTACACCAAATCTAATCTGCTGCAGTTTTATCAGGGCCTAACTGATATGGAAGGGATATACTCAACTGCACACCACTCTACTCATTTGTTCTATCTACAAGAGGAGAAAAACAACTATAAACACCTGTGAAGTTCATGGCCCCAAGTCTTAAGTCACAGAAAGCTTGAGACTTAATCATATGATTATGGAACCCTCCTCACAAACTTCACTGCAATATCAAAGTTCTATTTACAATTCCTTCTACCCAGTACATAGTGCCTGGCTATCATGAGAAAGATTAAAAACAAACTACTGCAACAGCAACAACAAAAACCCGAGGCATACCAAAGGCAAAATGGCAGATGAAAAGACATTACTTTTTTATATTAACTCCCTTATACTCAACTTATGTCTTCTATGACTTCCCTGAATAGATGGTTACCACACTTGCAGAACCAAGATGACACAATTGAGGAATTGGCAGCAAGATCTCCAAGAAAAATCTACTCATCATGGCTAACACAGGGGCACATGGGACTTCAAAGTAGACCAAAAATCTGGGCATTTTTTTAAAGATTTTATTTATTTGACAGAGAGAAACACAGCTAGAGAGGGAACACAAGCAAGGGGAGTGAAAGAGGGAGAAGCAGGCTTTCCACCGAGCAGGCAGCCCAATGTGGGGCTCGATCCCGGGTCTCAGGGATCATGACCTGAGCCGAAGGCAGTTGCTTAACCAACTGAGCCACCCAGACGCCCAATCTGGGCATTTTTTAAGCAGCACCACAAAGTCACTCATAACTTCAACAGCAACACTAATCCTGAAGATGGTATAGAAAATTTGAACATTATCCAGAAAATAGAGATGCCAGCCTGGCTCAGCCAGTAGAACACATGACTCTTGATTTTCAGGGTCATGAGTTCAATCCCCAAGTTGGGGAACTTTTGAGAGCTTTTAAGAATAAGTGGACAAGATGGTAACATATATGACTCAGAATACTGCTCCAGTGATCCCTTACTTTGGAATCTATAAGATAACAAACTACAAGATAAACTTTAGAATAGCTAAAAATGACTGGTAAGAAACCAATATTTATACTAGTATCTCTGCCAGGAAGCAGTACTAGAAAAGTACAGTACACATCAAGACACAGGAAGGATTGTTTCTATACCAATCTATCTACTTCTCCACTGTGATGATCAGGCTA
This sequence comes from Spilogale gracilis, assembly GCA_004023965.1. Taxonomy (NCBI): domain Eukaryota; kingdom Metazoa; phylum Chordata; class Mammalia; order Carnivora; family Mephitidae; genus Spilogale; species Spilogale gracilis. Next base: position 21,641 of record PITA01024313.1, read on the forward strand.
AGACTCTAGGCAGCTTCCCTGGCAGCAGATGATCCAGTTATCTGGATCATGGGGTACCTTGTGGACAGTTAACAGTCAGTTGTCTGCTCAAAACAAGGATATTTAGTCCCATGATGTCAAAGCAGACAACTCTTAGCCCAGTGAAGTGCTAGAACTCTAGAGCCTCCAAGGTAGGCAGACTCTACACTTGATCAAAGCACCAGGATGTATCTGTATTTACATAATGGCTTGCTCTCCTAGTCCTGTGAGCTTTCTTAGGGGCCTCATATGAAACCTTCTGTCATCTGTATCAGGTTTATTACTCTTAGGTATGTGTTAGGATGGTCGTTCTTATTGCTGTACAATGTTTAATGTCATGGAAGGAGCTGTGATGTAGCACCCATTTCCCCCTCTTTCAAATGAAGGATGTATTCTCCCAGCCAGTAAGAATGCCATGGACAGATAGCCATCAACTGTCATCTCCTTCTGGCCTTAGGTCAGCTGAAGGGAGCCCCTCATTCAAAGTCACACACACCCTTCCATGGTGGCAAGCTGGCATATAGAGAATGGTGACTCAGCAGTCTGAGTGAATATAAGCCCAAAACTTTCATCCCAACCCTGGTAGCTCTCAAGGATCATCCCAGACTGACAACTCCCCATAGGGGTAGCTCAGACGTCTGTCTGACCTGCACTACAATTCAACTTCTCTCTCTGCCCAATCCTGCTTCCCTTTCACAGATGTTGACTTAAGAATTCCTCTCACCTTCATTGAAAGGTCTGCCCCTTACCCTAGATACTCATCCTGTCCCACTTATATTAACATGTGCTTTGCTCATCCATTGAATAAATATGCTGCTCTACCCTGCTCTTAGGTGGAATAGAAGCAAAGTTGTGGCCCAGGCACAGAAATATCCAGCCCTTTAAATTGTATAACCAAGAAGAAATGGACAATTCCTAGAAGCATACAAGCTTCTAAAACTGAATCAGAAGAAGAAAGTCTGAACACGATTACTAATAAAACTGAATAATCAAAAATCTCCCAACAAGCACAGAACTTCTATTCCTTGTGTTTCTAAATCCTCCTAAAGAGGATTTACTGAGTGCCCACCCAAAGAAATTTTCTGAACACATGCCCAGGAGTTTAAAACTAGAGCACATGAACCCTACACAAATAGACCCTATTGCCAAAGTCTGCAGCTTATAGAGGATAAGGGGTATCATGATTTGAAATGTAAAATTCTACAAGTAGGGGCTATTTTAGAAGGCTTCCTAACTCTTACAAATTATCACATCATCTTCCAAAATATGTTATTTGGGCCTAAAATAGAGAGTAAGTACTCCACAATACTTGACAGAACTTTTTTCTTGTGATAAAGCCCAAAGACCAGCCCTCAAACTATGAAGGGTTACAGTCTTACAACAGGCATGTAGCAAAGTATTGTTTGAATCAAAGAACTTTACTGGCCACCTGTTTTGTCTCTTCCACCCTCTAAGCACAAAATTTTTAATGAATCATGTGGGGGTCATATCTACATCCCCTCAAAATCCTTTTTAACTTTGCTCTGTATCTCCTCAACTCTGGGTTGTTCTAAGGCCAGTACCTGCAACTGTTTTGGAGCACTGCCCTTGGGTTACTGGATTTGTTTTCCATGCACGCCCCAAGAGCCGGAGTACCTGAGACTTTATACTTCTCCTCCAAACAAGAGCCGCCAGTACTAATCATTGGCAGTTATAGGAGTGTGAAAGCCCAGCTCACAATTAACTTGTCTAATGCTCCCCTGTGGGATCTGGATGAAGAATACACTATACAGGAATTTTCCAGAGATCACAACTTTGCTTGGCTTCCTACCAACTCCTGCCTGCCTCCCTAGTCCTTTCCTGGTTTCCCCTGGGAATACTTCCTTAATTACTTTCACAGAAGTCTCTCTTGGTCTGTTTCTTGGGAACCAAACTAAAGAAACTTGGTCTCAATTTAAAGTGATGGCAACTCATGACACTTCTAGTTTTGTGGGTCTGCTTCTTGATAAAACAGTATCTGGAGGAACAGACTGAGGGAAGGGTTCCCTTTTCTAGCTCCAGATTTCAGGATGCTCCCTATGAGAGCCTGTCTCTGCTCAACCCCATCTGCTTATATACCTCTTCCATATTTGGCACAGAAGCTTCTGGTGATTTGATTGCTAACAGCCAGTGACTGGGCCTTTGGAAAGGGTTAGCTTTAAAAGAACTCAAAGATCTGGGAATTTAGTCCCCATAGTGGCAAGTTTTAAACAATGATGAATGGGGTAAAAGGTGTTAAATACTGTCACCTTTATTGAAAGAATTTAGGTATAACATCTACTGCCTGCATATTTCCCCTGTTATAAAGACCTTTGTTTACCATCCATTGGATTCTGCTTGATATCATGCCCTTGCCTTGCCTCCTGTTGCCCATCCTACTTCTCTATATTATGGGATTTTACTGGTTTTAAGTCCTGATCACTCACAAATTCTCATCTTAGGATCTGCTTCTAGAGAATCCAACTTAACACATACACACACACTCCACACCCACAGCCCCTTGGCACAGCTAAGTTTTCACAGACAGCACCCACTGCTCACTACGAACCTCCATATATAGTTCCAACCACACAGATGATGCTGTTAACCACCTGGTAGATTTGCATCTGAGCATGCTCTACCACCTACAGGATTTGTATAGTTTGACAAGGATGTGGCCATAGAGGGCATGAACAAATTTCTCTGGGACTTAGCAGAAGAAAGTTGTGAAGGAATCCAAGTAATCCTGAAGTCACTACATGAGCCATAAGCTTTTCCCAGAATGAATGAGGTCACACCCATGTACATGGACAAATATCTGAACCTGGCCCTGCTGGATCCACATTCCTTGGGCTCTGAAAATCATGAATATGTCTATCTATGTGATTTCCTGGAAAACTACTTCTACTTCCTGAAAGAAATGAAAGCCCTCAAAATGAATGACCTCCTAACCACAAGGGCATATGAGAGGTGCCCCAGACTAGGAGGGAGGTACCTTCTGAGAAGCTCAACCTCAAGTACAACTGGGGGTACCTGAGCTCAGCAGACTGACACCATCTTTCCTACTCAAGGATGCTATCCAGGATCCTAGGGCTTTTGCCTCATGTTCATTGGTGAAATGCTTCATCTGACTTCAAATCAACCCTTAAGTATCCCCAATATCATATACAACTTATTCTAAGTTGAAGAAAGCCAGGATAGTATTTTGTGTCCCCCAAGAGATACAATAAGGTAATCATAACCAAGAGATAAGTAGCATGATTCCTGTCACCATACACCTTGTGATCAGATTGGAGATGGGATACTTTGTTCTCATGACTTTAGGCCTGGCATGATCAGCAGCCCCCAGAGAGGAAAGACTTCACCAGGAAATACAGAATAAATTCCAGAGAACCTAAAACAGTTGTACTAGGTATCCCATGTCTTTGGCCAGTAGACAAATTACTAATATAGCAGGGGTCATTGACCCTGAGCATTATGAAGATAAAACATCCCATTTTGTAGGAGAAACCTATGTCTACATTGGTGAAGTTGACTGAGTCCTTCTTAGTGACACTGTGCTGACAGGTATATTACTGCAGCAACCACAATCTAACTAGAGTAAGGTAACCATATACTCAGATCTTCATGGATATGTGGCAAGTGAGCCACCTAGGAGTAAGCATCTAGATCAGTAAAGGTATTGACAAATAAAGAGCAGTCTAGAATGGGTAAAAAGGGAGATGATTAATACCCATTACATTCTAGGGACTCATTGCAGCTGTGGGTGTCATGGCTTGTTAGACTCATCACCTTAAAGTTTTTTAACTCAAAAGAATATATACATAGTGACATATTGGTTTCAGATATATGATTCAACAATTCTATACTCACCTAGGTAACTATACTCTTAATCTCCTTTATCCATTTCACCCCTTTTCCACCCACCTCCCCTCTGGCAACCAACATTTTGTCCTGTATATTTGAGAGTTTTTTTGTGAGTCTTTTACCCTTTGTTCAATTTGTTTTTGAAATCCACATGGAAGTCATATGGTCTTTTTCTTTTTCTGCCTTATCTCACTTATACTCTCTAGGTCCATCCATATTGTTGCAAAGAGCAAAAGCTCATTTTTTTTCACTTTTTTTTTATTGTTACTTAAAATTTTTTTCCAGTGTTCCAAGATTCATTCCCCATTCCCCACACCCAGTGCTCCACGCTTTAGGTGTCCCCAGTACCCACCACCAGGCTCTCCCATCCCTCCACCCCCCTCCCTCCAAGTCCCTCAGTTTGTTTCTGTGTCCAAAGTCTCTGTTGTTTCATTTCTCTCCCTGAATTACCCCACTTCCCATTTACTTTCCTTCTCCCACTGTCCTCCAGTTTACCCTCATGCACCGCAAGTAAGTGAAACCATGTGATACTTGACTTTCTCTTCTTGGCTTATTTCACTCAGCATAATCTCTTCCAGTCCAGTCCATGTTGCTACAAAGGTTGGATATTCATCCTTTCTGATGGAGGCATAGTACTCCATTGTATATATATACCACCTCTTCTTTATCCATTCATCTGTTGATGGGCACCTTGGCTCTTTCCACAGTTTGGCGATTGTGGCCATTGCTGCGGTGAACATTGGGGTGCATATGGCCCTTCTTTTCACTACATCCGTATCTTTGGGGTAAATGCCCAGTAGTGCAATTGCAGGGTCATAGGGTAGCTCTATCTTTAATTTTTTAAGGAATCTCCACACTGTTTTCCAAAGCGGCTGGACCAGTTTACATTCCCACCAACAGTGTAAGAGGGTTCCCCTTTCTCCGCAGCCTCTCCAACACTTGTTGTTTTCTGTCTTGTTAATTTTGGCCA
>PITA01024314.1:0-26473 GCA_004023965.1 Spilogale gracilis
TAAAGATTAATCCCTTTAGGAAGGAGAATCAAGTACATGTGGCTGTTTGCACAAGTTCATTTCTTATGGTTATTAGCTTCTATCCTGACTATGATTATAACAGGTATAAATAAGCACACATCATTTAATTTTCCTAAATCTTCAAACTGTCAAGAGGAAACCTAGCTAAAATATCTAATAAATGCCTATCTTTTTTTTTAAAGATTTTATTTATTTGACAGAGAGAAACACAGGGAGAGAGGGAACACAAGCAGGGGGAGTGAGAGAGGGAGAAGCAGTCTTCCCGCCGAGCAGGGAGCCTGATTCGGGTCTCCGGGATCATGACCTGAGCTGAAGGCAGTGGCTTAACCAACTGAGCCACCCAGGCGCCCCTAATAAATGCCCTATTTATTTTTTTTATAAGATTTTATTTGACAGAGAGAAACACAGCCAGAGAGGGAACACAAGCAGGGAGAGCGAGAGAGGGAGAAGCAGGCTTCCTGCTGAGCAGGGAGCCCGATGTGGGACTCCATCCCTGGTCTCTGGGATCATGACCTGAGCCGAAGGCAGTGGCTTAACCAACTGAGCCACCCAGGTGCCCCTAATAAATGCCCTATTTATGCAAAATGAAACTTAAAGCCATGGGTCTCAAAATGAAAAGTAATCAAAAACAGTCTGTTAGACATTCTTCCACCATATGACCCTAATTTGGAACTGAAAATGACACATGGATTTAATGGGAATATTTATACACAAAATGTTATTTGCAGTTGACTTTGTAAAATTCTAATATGAACACATTCCTTGCTCAATATTGCATCATGTCCCCTTTTTCCCCAGCCTAGCATCTGTAAAGAACAGAAGATCCTTGATAGCAAAAGGGGAACTATGTAAGATTTTCTGAGGCCTCTGATTCTGTTTGGGGCTCACAATCATGTCTGCACCCGTCACACTCTGCCAGATTTGTGATTTGCCCTTGAGGGTCTGTGCCAGAAATGAAAAGACTCTCCTGCAGGGCTGTCCAGAAAGCTTAGGCAACAAAGCTTGTCATGTCTTGTGGCTGGCCACCAAAGTCTGACCAATTCCTGCTGAGCGAATGTGCACTTTAACAATTACTTTCACAGATTACGGATGGAGCTCTATGGTATAAAGACTGCCATGAGTATATCGTGGGGACCGCAGTGCACAGAAAAGAGAGAACATTTTCAAATATACTCTGAATTGAAGACAACAATCAGAGGTATGCTAACTTGATAAACAGGACAATGAGGCCCAATGATGTAACCTTAGCCCAACCGAACTCCCCTGAAAGATTAGTCATAGGCTTGGCTTTCGTTTAACCCTAGCCCAAACTGAATTGTTAGCAGCACTGCAGTCTTGCAGTACCGCTCACTTAGACGTCCTTACAAATGGCAGAGAAACTGGATCAAGGTGAATGTGAGAATCTAGGACATCTGTTCTCAGCCGTGTGCTTCAGCAGTTACAATCTGTCCCGTATGGCAGTTCATGTTTTACACGACAAACTTGCCTTGCAAAAGAAAATCTGCAACCAAGAAACAGTCCATACTACGCTTTCAGTGACAAAGACAGAAGGACACGTATGCATGTCTTTGTTGCTGCATGTCTATGCTCACACGGAGTACTTATCCCCGGAAGCCAAATCAAGGTCAAGTCCTGTAGACCTGGTTAGGTAGGAACTGGAGGACCACTCAGTAGAGAATGAGCAATAATGACTCCACAATGATCTTGACTGTGATCATTTCTCTTAGCCCTCTTCCCTTCTAGGAACCGACCCTACTTACCAGTAAGTCTGAATAGTGAAAGAGGGACAAAACAGTGGGCAGTGGGAAAATCACAATCCCAAGTGGGATAATGATCCCATCGCAAAAGGGACTGGGGACACACCTGACAGACACTCTTTGGAAGCAAACCTGACATTATCTACCACCACATTCAGCTTCAAAACATTCTTACAGGGGCACCTGGGTGGCTCAGTTGGTTAAGCGACTGCCTTTGGCTCAGGTCATGATCCTGGAGACCTGGGATCAAGTCCCACATCGGGCTCCCTGCTCAGCGGGAAGCCTGCTTCTCCCTCTCTCACTCCCCCTGCTTGTGTTCCCTCTCTCCATGTGTTTCTTTCTGTCAAATAAATAAAATCTTTAAAACAAACAAACAAACAAACAAAAAAGACATTCTTACAATTTAAGAATGCACACCTGTGCTCTAGCAGTCCTTGCAAGGCATCGAATTAGTGGTTCCCCGACTCTGTGGCCTCTGACTTCTCACTCTGGGTATATGGGATGACCGAGACCCCTGCAGCTCTCCAAATGCTGGCAGGTGGAATGTGATGGTAGTAAAGCTCTCCTGTTGTCACTGCCCTGTCAGAGCACTGTCAGATGAGTCTGGAGCAGCGGCATTTGGAATATTCTCAAGATCCAGGCTGGGAGAGGGAACCACGCTGTTGGCTGGAGCATGTCCTAGACAGGCAGGGGCAAAGCCAATGTGGGCACACGGTGCTGGGAGAAGGGAAGTCAGCCAGCCAGCCGGAAGCCACCCCTGGTTTGCCTGGGTGCATCTCTATTCTGGAAGCCTCAGAGGGAAGCGGGGGCTGAGGCACGGTGGCTGAGGCCTCTCCCCGTCCCCACGAGCTCCAGCCCGGTTATGCTGAGGTACTTGGCCACACAGTTCACACTCACACCGCAGTTTCAAACCCCAGGACCTATAACTCTCCTTTGACCCTCTACCCAGCTCCCTGCACTTTGCCTGACTGAGATTTAAGGAGAAACAGGCTCCGTTTAGAAATAAAAGTGAGCCTCAGCCAAGGGACTAGGTGTTAGAAATAGGATGTGCATGGAAAATGATTTCTTCATGAATGCGCAAGGGAACAGTCACAGAGGAGGAAGAGAAAAGGAAAGTGCTCCATTCAGGGCCAGAGGCACAGCTCTAGCCTGTCCCCAGCTCCCTGGCTGCACAGTGTGGAAGGTGGCTGTTCCTCTGGGGTGACGTGCCACCTGACGTGCCACCTTCTCCACTCTGATCTGCGTGGGACTGGATGCACAGCAAGAGGCAGGCGGCCACTCCACAGAGCTGTCCGCTGCTGGGAAGCAGTGAGGTCTTCCCAAGGACCAGAGCGTACTGGAGAGTCACTTGAAATATGCCAAAGGAAGCAAGTGGGGGCTGAACATTGCAGTAAATCACCAAGTGCTTTGTCCACTTGGACAACTTTTGCATGTGATTTTCTAGGATTATTCTATCCTCCAGTTCTACATCCGGAGTAGCAGTAAAATTGGAAATAATCAGCAAAGAAATGATCATCTCTCAAAATGTAGAGAATTACTTTGGAAATAATCAGCAAAGAAACTATATCATCTCCCAAAATGTGGAGATTTACTTTTATAAATCCAGAAATATGTGGCTTCCATTAAAAATGAACTAAAAATAAATTCTCAAACTTTCCATTATGTTATCAATCTCTTATTTCACTGTAGATAGTTGATCTTATATATAAAATGCATAAAATTTTGAAACTTGCTAAGATGCTAAATTTTTGTGGTGTAGTGCCATATTTAAAGTGACTCGGTGTCTAAAAATAGAATATATACTTTGTTATTTTTTATTCGCACATATACTCATTTTTTAGACCAATACTGATGGAGTGCTGATTGGGTTTCAAGTATTTTTTTTTCAGCCTTGGGAATACAGTGAATGGAAAAGATCAGATCCTTGTATTGAAGAAGCTTAAATTCTAGTGTTTGTAGGGGGTGGGGGGTAAATAATGAGAAAATGAATAAGCATAAAGTAAATTTGTTGATAAGCAAAAAATGTGAAAGAAAAAATATATATATATATTTTTAAAGATTTTATTTACTTGACAGCGAGAAACACAGCGAGAGAAGGAACACAAGCAGGGGGAGTGAGAGAGGAAGAAGCAGGCTTCCTGCCGAGCAGGGAGCCCGATGTGGGGCTCGATCCCGGGTCTCCAGAATCATGACCTGAGCCAAAGGCAGTCGCTCAACCAACTGAGCCACCCAGGTGTCCCGAAAGAAAATATATTAACAGAAAATATATTTGATATTTTCAGAACATTGATGACTAGGGAATATAAGGGCAGAAGTGGATTCTGTTCTATAAAGTGACAGCTGACCACAAGTCCGATGAAAGTCAGGGGGAACTCAGTCCCTGCTGGAGTAGACTGTTCCAGACGAAGGCTCCAAGGAGTGTCCCTGGGGCGTCCAGAAGGAACAGCAGAAGGAGGGGTGGTGGGGTGGCGAGCAATGCAGCTGGCATTTAGATAGGAGGAGGATGGCATTACAGCAGATAAGACCCCAGGCATCATAGGGCAAAGTAAGGAGTTTGGCATTTGCTTCAAAGAAGATGGAAAGCCATGGAAATGTCATGATCGGATGTCAGTGGGCAGAGGTGCTCTCTGGCCACGATTGTGAGCTACTGGGCAGGAGGACAGCAGCAGGGAAATGGGTAGGAGGCTACTCTCATGGTCCAGGAGAGCCACAGTGGCAGCCTCAATGTGCTCTACAGGTAAAGGTCATGAGAAGGCGGTATGTTCTCAAGAAGTGTTGGAGGTCGTCTTAGTCTGATTGGTCTTCTATAACAAAATACCCCATAGCAAGTAGCTTCTGATCAACAGAAATTTCTCACAGTTCTGACGCCTGAGATCAGGGTGCCGGCATGGTCGGGTAAGGGCTGGTGTTTAGACAGTCAAACCCTAGCTGTAGCCTCGCAAGGAGGAAGGGGTTGAGGGAGCTTCTGTGGGACACAGATCCCATTCAGCAGACTCCACACTCATGACCTAACCACCTCCCGGTGCCACACCTCTTAACACCATCCCCGTGGAGATTAAGATTACAAAATAGGAATTTTGGTTGGGGCATTCAGACTATAGCAAAAGTAGAGCAGATGTGATTGGCTGATGAGTTGAAGAGGGAGCTTGAGAGAAAGTCAAGGGAATGATTATTTGGGGTATTCAAGGATCGAAACTACAGAAGCATTGTAATTAAAGAGTGCTCTTTGCCATCATCAATGTAAGGAACACTAGTATTTATATAATTAATAATTATCTTAGCAATCTTCACAGTAAATTTTTAATTATTATTTATAAAACAAAGTCCTAAAATCTTCCTTGTGGAATAAAGGAAATTATCCTTCAGGCATTTATGAAATTAAGCATGCTACAGTGCATTTTCTCTTACGAGTTAATGTATTTCCTGAATTAGTCTGCTTCCAGGAAGTTTGGAAATACCCAGTTTAACGTGTGATGCACTTAGTAACAATACAAGGAAGGATACATGAGCTGAAGAACAGGTCATGTCCTACAGAACAGGGAATTCAATCATTCCATTTAAAAATGTATCTGAAGTTAAATACACTGGATGTTATTTGATGGAACTCTGGGAAATTCTAACATAATTCTTACTTTTGATCAAGTGTTATAAGGACCATGGCATACTTGAATGACAGCCAAAAAAACAGATATATAATTAGTATCCCCTACTGCTTTACATAAGTAAATAAATAAATAAATAATCCCCTACTGCTTTATATTCTGTGTTTTTTTGTTTTTGTTTTTTTTAAGATTTTATTTATTTATTTGACAGAGAGAAACACAGCCAGAGAGGGAACACAAGCAGGGGGAGTGAAAGAGGGAGAAGCAGGCTTCCCGCCGAGAAGGGAGCCCGATGTGGGACTCGATCCCAGGTCTCTGGGATCATGACCTGAGCCAAAGGCAGTCGCTTAACCAACTGAGCCACCCAGGCGCCCCTGTTCTTTGTTCTTAAAATGAAGCACTAACTCTGGTGATCCCTAAATTAGGTGACATTTATAAGGTGTCCCTTATTAGGTGACATTTTATTATATTAATTTCTATGTTAACAATTTGGTAACTAGATATTCAAAAACTTGTTTTCCTAGATTTTGCTAAACACTATGTATACAAAAGTGAGAATAATCAGCTGCTGACGTCACGGAGTGTGAGCCAATCAAAATGGCATATGTTTAAAATTCTATTCGTATAAGTCTAGTACCTTGCAAAGAGTTTATTTTGCTGGTCTTACAAGTTGCCAATGTCAGAACAATTAAAATAAGGAAACAAAAAACTGAAACAATAAAGGGGCACGATGTTTTACCCCAGAAACAAATGAATGTCAGGGGGAATCCATTATAGCTGAGCCTCAAACAAGGCCCTTGGACTTCTAATATCTTGGGGAAAACGAAAGAGCAATGGGTGTGCTATTTTCCTCACTGAAAATAAAAGGAACAATCTTATTTAAAAGGCGATTACCAGTAGATAATTATCAGAAGGGTATTAATACCTCCAACATCTTTGCACAAACTACAGGAATGACCATTGCTTTGTGTCGTGTTCCATAAAAACAGATGTCAAATTTAATTTCCCCTAACTTCTTTATTATAAGGACTCTCCTCTTTCTCCATTGCTCTAACTAAGAAAAGTTAAAGAATTTAAATTCTAATAGGTTAACAAGACCTTTTTTATTCCCCTCCTCTTTCCACTTCTTACCACCCCATTTGAAAATAGGATGTAAGCAAGGCTTTGGAGAATCTCCAGATTAAAGTCATAAGAGTTAAATTCTTTACAGAGATCAAGTGGGAGGTGCTTGAAACATACTCCAGAATCCATGAAATTGGGCAACCTCCTTCTAGTACTAAAGGCGAGGTATCAGGCGCTGTTCTCTAAGCATGTTACATGCAGTGATCAGTTAATCCTCCTAACAGCTCTATGCAATAATGTCCAAACATATGTTCATTTTATGGATGAGGATAGAATGCCGAAGGGGCCAGGCATCTTCCCCAAGGACAGATGGCTAATACAGGGGGAGATTTCAGAACCTAAGCCAGCTTCTTCAGAATGCAGGCTCAAGTTCTGGATTGCTGTGCTCTTATGTATTAGAAATACCTCATAATTGTTACTTACTTGCTGTTTTGTCTCTCATAGATTTCTTCTGTTTTTATAAATATATAATGACTGAAATGTGTAGCATCGAACCTAGAAATACCCAATTATAGAGATAGACTGTTTGATTACTCAATGAATTAGCTTTGTAGTCATTCAAAAATTAAGGCCTATAACTTTCACAGCTTTTAGAACGGTTCTTCTTGACTAAATTGCGAAATACATGTTACTTAATCTAACAGCACTCCTTATGTTGCTTTCCACAAAAATTTGGGATGGCATGCACACATATGAGTAACCAACTGCATGCATAGCTAAAAACCTTAATTTTGTTTGTAAAATAAATTTAATGATATTTAATTACCCATGAAGAGTGAAAAGAATAAACCCAAGGTTCGCAAATCGCATTTAATGAAATTTTGCTTTTTTAAACTAACAAATGCATGCTTCTTTTGGAAAACAGCAATAATTTCTCCCTTGAAAGTAACGTGGTTTTTGTTTTTTGTTTTTTGGGTTTTTTTTTTTTTTTTTGGTTTAATTACAAAAACTTCAGATAAGTAAAAGGCAACCATAGATGATGGCTCTTGTTATCCTTCCCCCAGAGATAAATACAGTTAATATTTGGTCACCTGTCCTTCTAGATATCTGTTGACAGATCTAGACATGGGTCTATAGGAGCACAGTCTTAACTTTTAAATATAAAGGACATTTTACTCTAAGTATTATTTGCTAATGTGTTGTGAAAATCTTTTTGTATCGGTAACTAAGACCTTTGTCGATCTGGACATTGTGACCTCCCTGTGGTCATCCAGCGATGCCTCCTAAGGAGCCTCTGGTTTGTTTAGGATTACTTCATACTTGAAACCCTACTGCTAGAAGCTTCCTTGAACATATCTCTTCCCAATTTATTTACTTTCTCTATAAGAGCTGAGATTTGAAACGTATGAGTAAAACTGTATAAGTTTATGAGGACTTTTCACACATATTGCCAAACTGTCTTCCCAAAAATGTTTCCACATTTCACCACTTGGACATATGAACATTACTTTCCCCTTGACCCTCCATAAATGTCAGTTACTTTGTTAAGGGGGAAAAAAAAGATTTTTTTTCATTCAAGTACTTTTCTGTCATGACTAAAAGTTGTATTTTAACATTTTTTGCAGTTTTATTTTCATATAAGTTCTCTCTTTGAATTGTAAGAAAATTATTCACAACTTTCCTTTTGCTTTTTATAAATATTCTAATTTAACCCTAGTTTAAAAATGGTAATTTCTCAGCAGGCATTGAAGACCATAACATTTAATTCACAGCTGAAAAGTCAACTGGAAATCAGATATCCATTTCACATTCTCAACAATTACTTATGAAGGTATTCTTGAATTTGGCATTATTTGCTTTTCTTTGCTTTCTACGTGCTCAGTTCTGAAATAGAGAATATTTGAATAATCTGATCTGAATGAGAAGAATGCCAGGCTTCCCTGCTTCCTGTCAGAGGTGAAGATGACCAAGGGCTGGGAAGAAAGTCAAGTGCCCTCTTTAGGGGCAGCCAGAAAAAAACAAAACAAAACAGGAAAACCCAACCCCCAAAGCAATGATGTTAGGGTTGTGGTGCTGGAAGGTGATGGAATCATGGGTCCCACAAATGGGATTAAGTGCCCTCCTAATAGAGACCTCAGGGAGCTCCCAGCCCCCTCCTCTATGTGAGGACACAGCTTAGGGAGCTGTGACCGGAAGCGGGCTCTCCCCAGACACCAGATCATCTGCAGGGACCTAGATCTGGAACTTTCTGTGGACCATGCAAGATGCATGTCTGGTTTAAAGGCACCAGTCTGCTCTATCGTTAGAGCAGCCCAACGGGACTAAGACAAGGAATGGCTGACTCTTATAGGATGCAGTGAAGAGGCCAAACAGATGCCTAAGTCTGCTGAATGACACATTCCAATATGTGCTCCTGGCTTTCTGAAGGTGATAGGAAGACACTTCATGCATTGATCAGCTAAAACACTGATGACCTGACACAGTGGCCAATGATCCAACTAAAAAAAAAAAAACAAACAAAAAACATGGGAATACAAAATACATCCCTCTTAAAATTCCAGTTTAGCCATCTTTGTGTGTGCTAAACATGTTCTGAACCAGGTATAGTTTTCTGTTAGTTACTTTTCTAGGATTTTTATTACAGCTGAGTAAACATGCACGTACACGATTGTTCAATGGAAAGATGTTGCCCTTCTTCAAGTGAAAATTTTGCATCAGAGAATAAAAACAACTCCACTTCATTGAAATAGCACCCAGTTGGTGAGAAGGAAGAGCATGTGGAGTCTACAAGTTATTGTTTGTGATCAGTGACAGAGGGATCACAGCAGGTGTGAAACCAGCGTTGTCTGCACATTGCGGTCTCCAGACTGGGCACCACAGTTGGCCAGGCCAAAGAGCTGCCATATTTCCCCCACACCCTGACGCACACAGAAGACTGAGCGAGCCACCAGGACTTGGCGAAGATGCCCCTGCTACTGAATTACATTGTGAGGCTGGGTCTGCTGCCCTCAGGACCAAGCAGCGGTACCCTGCTCACCCAGGCTCACAAACGCGCCATGTGCCGCAGAGCATCTCAGAGAACACAACTGCGAACCAGATGCATTCGCTCACACGCTGACTCAAAGTTATGTAATAGCTAATCAGGTGCTTGGTTTGTTCCCTGCTGTCTTTGTTAAGTGATTTGAGCAAGGTTTGCTTGACAACCCTTAATGAATTACATGCAACAAAGAGTCAATTTACTGTCAAATGGCAGTAGTGAATCATTCACACAGGCACAAATAGAAGCTGGAGTATTAAGTTTGGGCCCATAACTGACTTTCCTTCTCTCTCCTAGTGCAGGACCAGAGAAAGGCGGAGATTTATATCAGAAAAGGCACGATGGTGGGGTTATTTTTGAACACAGAAGGCCTGCCTAACACCAGAAAAACTCTCCCCATCCATCCATTTCTGTGCCTGTATTTCAACATTGGGGAGTTTTCCTTTTGCATTATGGATTAATCACCAGGAGTCCTTATGGAAAACAGGGAGAAAGGAGCCCTAAAAGTATTGTATAAATAATTAATAGAGTTTAACCTTTACAGTTTACTGACAAACCAACGTGAGAGTTATTAGAGGCTGTCAGGCCAATAAACATATGGGCATAGACAATAACAAGAAATCAGTTGCATGAGAAACACATTTTGTAGGAAGAAAAAGGGCACTGGAATCCAACCAAGGGCATTGTATCATTAGGATCTGGAATAAGTTCTTGTTTTTTTGACCAAGTTCTTATTACTCTCTCCCTGTTTGAGTCTAGACCCTAAACAGACTGTGTTTGTGTTAATGTTAAGTGCTAAAACCAGGTAGAAAATTCTTTCCTGAGGGTTCTTGCGCCATGGCCACAGTTGTATCTCCTGCTAAGAGGGGAGGAGGAAAGACAAGTAGTCACCCAGGACCACATCAACCCCCAGAACTTGCTTTCTGGTTGTGCCTGAGCGAATCTTTTCACCTCCAGTCTGATATTCTCATTTTTTAAGACTGAGACACTAAAGAGGATTTTGGAAGGTGATATATGCAGAAGCATCTAGAAGCTGGAAACCACCCGCTGAAAGTGAGCTCAATGGAACCCTCTACCCCCAGATGCAGACACACACAGACACACATAGAAAATGGGATAGATATTTTCTTAAGATATTCAATTGAGCAAGAAAGATTAAAATTTCTTACCTAAGAGAATATTTTGAAATACAATCTATCTACAGCACTTAAAACGCATGAATTTTTAGTAAAAGGAAATAAAATACTTACTTTCTGAAAAATTTGCTTTCTTATATGGAAACTAAAATCGTTCCATCTCAGATAATTTTCTAAGATATTACTAATTTTCTCTGATTTATCTGAAAAACAATCATATTTGTAGCACAAAGTAATTTAACCTGAAAATTAGAATCCACAGACTCTAATGACTTCACACTCATTTCCAGATAAGAAAAATTTCTTATTTGTCTCAGATCCACAAACCCATATAATCTATTAGTGCCTCTGTAACACCATGGCATAAAATAAATGGCGCACAATGAAAAGGAAATGCAATTGCTTATATCAAATCTATTATCACCCTTGCACTCTCAATTCACAGAGAAACAAAAGTGAGTATGAGTGTGTACTCAATTATGCAA
This sequence comes from Spilogale gracilis, assembly GCA_004023965.1. NCBI lineage: Eukaryota > Metazoa > Chordata > Mammalia > Carnivora > Mephitidae > Spilogale > Spilogale gracilis. The sequence continues at coordinate 11,101 of PITA01024314.1, forward strand.
GGCCTGCGTGCACCCATGTACACTCCCATGCTAACTTCTCTATGTTCTCTGTTGCATATCACTAACTAGTCTCTTCATGACTCGCTTAAAGAGCTTTTCCCCTGAAGGCTGAAAATGCTCCCCAGTCCGGGTGACAGACAGGACTGTGTTCATCCCCAACTTCTACATGGAGAAATTACAGAAGTACTGTTCCCTCACTTCTGCAAAGGAAGAGAGTTATTCAGAAATGCAGAAAAAGTTTCCTGACCGGACTCCAGGTGACTCAATCAGTTAAGCATTCTGCCTTCGGCTCAAGTCACAGTGCCAGGGTCCTGGGATGGAGTCCCACAGGGGCTCCCTGCTCAGTGGGGAACCTGCTTCTCCCTCTGCCTCTGCCCACCGCTCCCCTCCTCCCGCTTGTGCTGTCTCTCTGCCAAGTAAATAAATAAGGTCTTTAAAAAAAGTTTCCTGACTTAGATTACAGTAACTTAATTGCCTAGAAAGGTCCAATTCCTAATCACAAAGTTATGAAAATATTAGGCAGATCCAGTCTCTTATTCAACAGTCAACAAGCATTTGAGAGCTAGCTTCAGGGCTTCACATGATGATGAAAGAAATTTAATCCAAATCAAAAAGAAGTTATACATGCAAGAGTCTTTAGTAAATGAACAAGTTTTAGGATTGAATGGTATTACTTCCTTATGTCATCTACAATATCCAACTAATTGTACAATGCTGTCTTTATGATAACCCAAAGAAAATAAAAAATAAACTAAAAGTTCATTTCAATAAATCACATTGCAGTGCTGAAAATGATGGTTTTCATCTTATTCGTGATAATGGATAGTAATATACCAGGATATATCAGAAATACATTTCAAAAGGATTTTTTAACTATAGTAGATTGACTTACAATCTTCAACAATTTATATGCTGTTCCTATACACTTAGGCTGTCTCTAGCCAAAGACACTTTCAAATCAAGATATAAAAAAGAGTATCATTCTTTTGATGAGTTAATTCCTAAAATATGAATCTTGGAATGAAACAATCGTAACTTTACCCACAGTTCATGGTGTAGCCCATCTCATCCCAACAACTTAGAAGCCATTCTATAAAGTGCTCCCTTTGTTCTGCTAAAGCTAAACACTAAAACAAGCACTCCCAAAATGTTGTTTCCTTAGTAAAGTTCTACATTCTACACGAGCATTTTGAGACTCAAAAAAGCAAGAGGAACAGTGTAGCCATCCCAGAGCTCTGACCTGACCTTCTGAAGGAAAGCCTTCCTCTGACCCAATAGACAAGATGCCCACCCATCCTTTTCCTTCTGAACTCCCCCATCATGAAGGAGGGGATTGAATGGTGTTACATGAACGAGGGGGCATGAAGGAAGCAAGTTCCGGACTCTGACATGCAAAGCACCTCAATAACTCTAGCTCATTTTTATGAGGGAAAAAAAACAAACTTTTTTTTTTTTTAAGATTCTGTTTATATATTTGACAGATAGGCAGAGAGGCAGGCAGAGAAAGTGGGGGAGCAGGCTCCCCGCTGAGCAGAGAGTGCGACCCAGGGCTCAGTCCCAGGACCCTGAGTTCATGACCTGAGCCAAAGGCAGAGGCTTACCCCTCTGAGCCACCCAGGTGCCCCAAAAAATCAAACATTTTAAGCTGATTACAAACCTGTCTTTTATGCTTACTGTCTGTATTGAAAACCTAAATTCTAGGGGCGCCTGGGTGGCTCAGTTGGTTAAGCGACTGCCTTCAGCTCAGGTCATGATCCTGGAGACCCGGGATCGAGCCCCACATCGGGCTCCCTGCTCGGCGGGAAGCCTGCTTCTCCCTCTCTCACTCCCCCTGCTTGTGTTCCCTCTCTCTCTGTCTTTCTCTCTGTCAAATAAATAAAATTAAAAAAAAAAAAAAAAAAAAAAAGAAAACCTAAATTCTACCAAATACAAAGATTTTTCTCACTCCTGCTTTTTAGCAAAATATCTTTTTGATAATGTTCAATAGACTACAGCTTTAAAAAACCAAAACCAAAACCAAACAAAAAAACCAAAAAACCTCTAAGGTACAGGAAATGGTCCACCAACTAATGACAGCCTACAATGGACACTCCATAACCTGAGAGTTAGGGAACATTGAATTAGTTTTACTTTAGGGTATTGTGGACATTGTGATTCATCGGTTATTTACCAAACGGTGAAGATCATCCCTACTTTATTATTTTGAGAAACCAAAGGAAAAAGTTAAAAGCCAAGAAATTGTAGTCTTTGGAGGTGGTTCATTCTTTTCCCTAACATTTGACTGACTTTTAAGTTACAGTTTGTTTTAATCTCACATAGGATACTGCAATAGGTCTATTTCACAGACAACTGCAAATCTAAGACAATGGTGTCTCAGTCGTTAAGCGCCTGCCTTCGGCTCAGGTCATACCCCGGATTCCCAGGATCGAGCCCCACTTCAGGCTCCCTGCTTGGCGGGAAGCCTGCTTTTCCCTCTCCCACTCCCCCTGCTTGTGTTCCCTCTCTAGCTGTGTTTCTGTCAAATAAATAAATAAAATCTTTAATAAAAAAAAAAAAAAGGCATTGGTTACTTTGGCTTTCTTTTCCCTGATATATTCCTTAACATTCCATACATGACCTCTAATAGGTTTCTAAAAATTTTAATTGATTATAGTTTAGACTTGTTTAGGAGGAGGTTTACAACCACAATTATACAATTTAATTTTTTAAACATGTTTATGATTTTTTGAAAGATTTTATTTATTTGACAGAGAGAAACACAGCCAGAGAGAGAACACAAGCAGGGGGAGTGAAAGAGGGAGAAGTAGGCTTCCTGCTGAGCAGGGAGCTCGATGTGGGGCTCGATCCCGGGTCTCTGGGATCATGACCTGAGCCGAAGGCAGTCGCCCAACCAACTGAGCCACCTAGGTGCCCCCAAAACATGTTTATGATTTTTATGGAAAGTAAGACAGGGGCGCTTGGGTGGCTCAGTGGGTTAAGCCTCTGCCTCCGGCTTGGGTCATGATCTCGGGGTCCTGGGATCGAGGCCTGCATCCAGCTCTCTGCTGAGCGGGGAGCCTGCTTCCTCCTCTCTGCCTGCCTCTCTGCCTACTTGCGATCTCTCTCTCTCTGTCAAATAAACAAATAAAATTTAAAAAGACAAACTATGTTTTATTACTCTCAACTGCTGTCATATTTATTTGAGCTACTCTTCACACTCCCATACAAATAGATGAACAAAGAAAATATAATCAGTAAGAGCTTTTCTTTTCTTTGATACAGCTTTTTCTTTGATGTAGGTTTTACTGGAAAAGTTCAAATTCCAAATGGAAATGAAATAGAAACCAGAGCTTGTTCTAATTGTATTTAGTAGCATCAAGAGCAATGCAAGCATGTCATTCCTCCATATTTCTAAATATCTTATGACTGATCTTTCAGAAAAGCAAAAGACTCGCCAGGAACACAGAATATCAACAGGCAGGTGATTAACAGACCCACTAGACCACAGCAATAAGTTTCAAACTCAAGTCTGCCTTTCTGAGCTCCACTGGGAGCCAAACCCTCCCCTTGGCATCGATTGTGTGGACCACCCAAGTCATGTGTTCAAAGTAAGAGCCCGATTATAGAATTAAGCACACCACACCATGTGAGCTCCCCTGCATTGGACGGGTTCTTCCCCAAATCACCACAGAGTTTATTCTCACTCGTTAACTGTTAGTTCAAAGGCCATTCCCTCAGTGAATGTGGTCTCAGGAACCTACTTATTCTCTGGCCCATCTCTTGGCACTCATTCCTGGAAGAGTTGTTTATTATTCATCTCCTCTGTGAGATCATTCATTCAAGATCCAGGGCTCCATCTCGTCCTCTTCATCAACTTACCCACCTTACTACCTTCCTCATGAATGTGTGTGGCCTTGCTCATACTCAGTCAATATTTGTTAATTGAATGAGAAAATGCAGTATTGATCTTTTTAAGTATTTATAATATGGTCACTTCTTATTTTGATAAGTTTCCTCTTGGCCTTTTGTCTTTGCATAGCTCGTAGTTCCCAGAATAAATATTTTAGGTTATGTGCAGTGATGACAAGACTCCTACAATTTTAGTCGCATTTAGTTCTGCACAGACTCCCAAGTTGCTAGTTGCCTCATCAGAGGGTCTTGTCCCCAGAAAATATAAACAAAAATCTGGAAATCATTCCTCCATAGTGTCCATGCTATGTGATCAACCAATCCTCCCACCTAGAAATACCCACCTTAAGACTCCAACCTAGATCTTAAAAATATCCTTCCCTAGTTTACCCCTTGTGGGAGAGCACTAAAACCCAGAAGTGTAGTGTTCTTCCTTAGAAGCAGGAAATCCAATGAATGAAGCACTGCTTGATGAGCAGGTATTGTTCAGGGGGCCTATGGCTGAGTATTCTAAGATGCAGAAATATTTTAGAGGTCTCTAGCAGAAGGAAGAAAAAAAAAAAAGAGTGGGCAAGACTCAGATATGGTGTTATTACAGAGCTAAAGCCTAATTCATATTCTGGTTAAGAACCAAGCAAAAGTCTCAGGATAGGGTTTTCTTCAACTCTATGTGTATATTTATTTCTGGAATCTTCTTATCTCCTGCATAGGCTTCTCTCATATCCAACAGAAGCAAGTCTTTGAAGTTTTTCTGAGCTTCATAGCCAGGAGCATTGCTGTGGGAAGCAGTTATTTGTTGTGACTCAATCAGGCATCACTGTAGCTAAACTAGACAAGCTAAAATGCAGCTGATGAACCATCTTGTTGTTTTTACAGCAGGGGAGGCGGTAGGAATGCTGTCCCTGTCCAGGGGAAAGGCCACAATGTATTTCTGATTTCCCTTCTCAGAGAGAATGTTACAGGATTTTTCACATTATCTTACCCTATATCTATGCAATTTAACATACAAGAGTATGTATAATGGAGTAGACACAGTTGGCTAGGATGAATGAATTCACACACACACACACGCACACACACGCATGCACGCACATGCACGCACGCATGAGCAAATCTATTGTATTTCCAGCAGAGATGATACTAGTTTCAATAATACTAGAAGGAGTATAAAATTATGCAATTTTGTTTCAAGAAGAATTTACATACTTAACTATCTGCTTAGGCATTTCCTCCCCATAGAGATGCCAAATAAATATTGTGATAAATAACCTTGATGAACTTCACTAGTCTTCTGTCCTGGACTAAATTCATGAAAGAAAAACTAGTGATTTTCCCTTGACTCTTTTTGGGGGAAGCCGCAGAGTATCTACCTTATCAGTTTTCCAAAGATTACTTATGGATATGTTTAATGCTGTTGAATATAATGTAGTTACAATATATTACAAAATTAACACTACTACCTAACATGCTCCAAATGAACAGAATTTCAACTTGTCACTCAGGGTTTGGCAGTGTTTAGCATCAGGATGGATTTTATCATTCTGAGTGTTTGCCTTCCCTCCCATGAAACAACTAGCACTCGTGGTGCTCTGGGTGGTGGTCCTAGACAGGGCAGCTGGCACGTAGGACAGCCCATTGGGCTGGATCATTACCAATCCCTTACATCCAGAACATAAGCCCAGAGTCTAGGCAACACCTCCTGACGTCATGGGCTGGCATGCCAAGCGTTCCCAATGGGTCTACCAAATAGAGCCAGTCACATTTCTCACCCTCTTCTAGCCACGTGGGACTCTGTCATGTAAGTAAGAAAGACATTATTTTGGAAAGATCTTCAGACTGCTGTTCTCTTGCTTTAATAACGTCTTTTCTCTCTCTCTCCAGAGAAAGCTCCCAGAAAACCAGGCATGTCCCAATAATCTTGGCATCCACATGACACAGTATCTACTGTGGGTTAGCTGCAGAACACATCTTACCTGGAATTAGATAACTTCCTTAAACAAAAGCCATTTGCTTCATTTAAGGACAAATAATAGCATGAACATTAGCACTATGCCAATCAGATCTAAATGTTAAATATCAATAATAGACTTGCATTTATGCACTGGAAAATTTGTATAGACTACAAAAAGAGGCATAAGTATGTGTGCATAAACACTTTTACATACATTTTACTAAATTAACATCACTATGGGTGAATTAAATCCTTATTAATAGGATTAGTTTTGTGATCCATTTTCATATTTATAGAATTCTATCATTAGCTATGAGAATATAAAATTTTCCCTTTCTAATAGGAGGTCTATAAAAACTCATGCCTATTGTTTGGTGTTCAAAAAGGAGTAATTGGAGGGCGCCTGGGTGGCTCAGTGGGTTAAAGCCTGGGCCTTCAGCTCAGGTCATGATCTCAGGGTCCTGGGATCGAGGCCCACATCAGGCCCTCTGCTCAGCAAGGAGCCTGCTTCCTCCTCTCTCTTTGCCTGCCTCTCTGCCTACTTGTGATCTCTCTGTCAAATAAATAAATAAAATCTTAAAAAAAAAAGGAGTAATTGGAGACAATATACAGAAATGTTTGAAACACCAACTATTGAATAAAATTAAATATAGTAACAAGTATTCTATAAAAGTCTTTTGTGTTAATACATTATAGATGTATATCCATATGTATGCATACATAAAATATGCACATATATGCATAAAATATTTATATGACCTGAGAAAGTTAAGTGGCTTGCTCAGAGGCTGAAATTTACTAAATGGTTGTGTGTGATGCTTTCCTCTGTCTACTGCCAGCTAAGATTGGAAAAACTACCACACAGTGAAAAAAGATGAAATACATTCAGTGATTTGAAAGGACATGAATCATGCAGTAAATATTCTCTCACTAGAGAAGAGATGAGAAGTCAATAGGTATAAAATTGTTGGAAAACCCCAAATTTTGAACTCAGACTCTATTCTTCTTAATACTTTACATATCAAAGAGGAAATTGTAACAGAAAATAGAAAATATTTTAACTGAATTACTACAAAATGTATGTCATGCAGATAAAAATAGTGTTTTGAGGGAAATCTTTATCAGATGAAAGAGCTAAATCAATAACCTTACATTCTACTGAAACTGGTGCAAAAGAACAGAATAAACCCAATGTAATAGAAAGACAGAAATAAAATAAATGAAATTTTTTTTAAAAGTACCTTTTTGGGGGGGAAAAGAAATCAGACAAACTCTTATCTAGAAAGAATGCAAATCATCAATATCAAAAATGACAAATTATCACTACAGATTTTATGGACATGAAGAGAATTTAAAATACTATTAATAACTCTATAACAACACACTTTATAACAGAGATTAAGTGGATAAATATCTTGAAAAAATATAACTTACCAAAACTGACATAAGAAATACAAAATCTGAAAAGTTCTAAATTTCAGAAATACTTTTTTTTTCTTTTAACAGATTTACAAAAGAAAACTCCAGACACAGGTGTTTCTTTGTGAATATTATCAAGGAATAACATGAAAATAACACAAACTTTCTGAGAAACAGAGGCCAGGGAACACTACTCAATTTTTTGAGATTACACTTGGCCTTAGAGCAAAACTTTTAAAAAGTTACCAAAAGGGGCGCCTGGGTGGCTAAGTCATTGAGGGTCTTTCTTTGGCTTAGGTCATGATCCCAGAGTCCCGGGATCAAGCCCTGCACTGGGCTTCCACCTCGGCGGGAAGCCTGCCTCTCCCTCTCCTGCTCCCCCTGCTTGTGTTCCCTCGCTAGCTGTGTTTCTATCAAATAAGTAAATAAAATCTTAATAAAAAAATTACCAAAAAAAAAGAGAATGATAAATCAGAACAGTCATGGGTGTAGACGCGTAATTCTTAATAAACTACAGTAAGTCTGTGAAGGGAGGGAAAACTGAATGGGAAGAAATCAGAGAGGGCGACAAACCATGAGAGACTCTTGACTCTGGGAAACAACTGAGGGTTACAGAAGGGAGTGGGTGGGGAATGGAGTAACTGGGTGTCGTGATGAGCACTGGGGGTTATACACAACTAATGAATCGTTAAACACTACACCGAGAACTAAAGCTGTACTATATGTTGACTAATTGAATTTAAATTTAAAAAATAATAAACATATAACAAGTCAAGCCCAACTGTATATAAAAAGATAATATTTTATGACCAAATAGACTTCATCAAGAATGCAAAATTGGCTTAACATTTTAAACAATGATCAATATAATTGATCCTATTAATATAAAAAGGAAAGACAAAGTACCACCATTTCAACTGATGCAGAAAAAACAGCTGACAAAATGAAGCACATTCATAATAAAATCCTCAGCAAACACTAGGAAACCATCTTAGACTGATAAAGAACATTTATGAAAAAATATATAATCAATTTATCAATCAAGTTCCAAGAAGGAAACCAAACTCTTCCAGTAATTTGAACAGGGAGCATTTGTATTAAAGATTGAGTAATTTCCAAGCATTGTTTCTTGCAACATGTGTTTGAATTGAGCATTACTTTGTGTTAAGAAGCAAAAAGTCCGAATTTGGTTTAAGATTTACAGACCTACTATTCTTATTACCCTGAGTAACTTCGAGACTTTGATGACGATCATCTGAACTGAACTATAAGAGTTCAAGAGTCTTAGCTTATTCAATCTTTTTTTTTTTTTTTGAGACAAAAAGAAAAAAAAAAGTGGGGCTCCTGGGGGCTCAGGCAATAAAATGTCTGCCTTCAGCTCAGGTCATGATTCCAGGGTACTGGAATCTAGTCCCCTATGGGGCTCTCTGCTCAGCAAGGAGTCTGTTTCTCCTTCTGCCTCTCCCCCTTGCTCCTACACACACGTTGTTTCTCTCTCGGTCAAATAAATAAAATCTTTTTAAAAATGATGAATGAGCAGAGGATTAAGTACAAAGACAGCAGATACAGAAATAACAGAGTAGCCTGGGTCTTTAAGGCTAACAGAGTACACAGAGAAGAAAGGGGAAAAAAGAAAGTCATCCTGAAAGGCAGAGATTGAGAAGCTGTGGGGACAGAAGGTCTAGTGGTCCACCGGACAGTGGAAGCAGTTGCTGAGTCCCAGAGTTGAGAGCTGACAAAGAGACAAGTACCTGTCGGAGGTCCATTGAACCTTTCTGGCAAGTATGTCACCCAGGGGAATGCCAGCCAGACTCTAGGATGACGATGCCCCAGCCGTCCTGCAGAGCATGCACAGCCCCCGGACATAAAGTAAGGGTGCCCTGACACCCATAGGAACAGTGCCTTCCTCTCTCAGAAACCCTGCCACAACTGGGAAAGCTAAATATAGTGCAAACTGGCAAAGGACAACTGCTTCCAACACACATATCTGGCACTGCAAAGCCACAGAGAAGGGTGGATTTGGAAAGGAGAGGCTGTGTGTTGTCAACCAGGACAAGCGAGGTCCTCTGTACTGGTCTTTAGTTCCCCTCTGCGTTCAGGACCAAGGCAAAGTTGCTCGTTTGTTTTTGTTTGTTTGTTTGTTTGTTTTAAAGATTTTATTTATTTGACAGAGAGAAACACACCAGAGAGGGAACACAAGAAGTGGGAGTGAGAGAGGGAGAAGCAGGCTTCCCGCCAAGCAGGCAGCCCTATGCGGGGCTTGATCCCAGGACTCCGGGATCATGACCTGAGCCGAAGGTAGAGGCTTAACCACTGAGCCACCCAGGCACCCCAAAGTTGCTCGTTTTTATCACTGCTCTGCAACACAGTACTGAAGGGACTAGCCATTTTAAGATAGTCTCAAGGAGAAATAGAAGGCCAGGATGGCTCAAGCAGTGAAGAGCCCAACTCTTGGTTTCGGCTCAGGTCATGATCTCAGGGTCCTTGATTTAAGCCCTGAATTGGGCTCCACCCTTAGTGAGGAGTGTGTTTGAGATATTCTCTCTCCCACTTGCTCACGCACGCCCATTCTCTAAAACTACATCTTAAAAGATAAATAAAAGGCCAAAAGAAAAGGTAAAATTCTCCCCCCTTTGTAGACGATATGATTCTTTACATTAAGATCCCAGCAAATCTTCAAAATAGCTACTAGAACTAATAAATGGATTTAGGAAGGTCACAGGATACAACATTAATATAAAAAAAAACCTTACATTTTATCAAACAATTAAAAATGAAAGATAATAAACAATGGCATTCCTAATAACAACAAAGGACTAAAAGTAGATAGGAATAAATCTAACATTCTGAAAGAAACCCTACACAAATGGTGAGATATTTTATGTATTCATATACTGGAAGACTATTATTAAAATGGCAATATTTCTCAAATTTATTTATATAGTTTCAAAGGAAGCCCAACCAAAAAAAAAAATTCAAGGAAATTGTATAGAAATTGACAAGATAATTCTAAATGAAGCTATGAAATGCAAAGGGCCCAGAATAAACATGATAAAAAAAAAAAAGAAACAAAGTTGAAGCACTACTTTACATAACTTCATAGCTTACTGTGTATTATAATGATCAATTCAGCAAAAAAGACAAACTTCATTGGAGAAAAAAAAAAGTCCCTCACATATATCAGAACTGATTTTCAACAATGGTGCCACCTTATTTCAATGAGGGAAAATGAAGTCTTTTTTTTTTTTTTTTAATTTTTTATTGTTACTAAATCTTTTTTTCCAGTGTTTCAAGATTCATTCCCCATTCCCCACACCCAGTGCTCCCCGCTTTAGGTGTCCCCAGTACCCACCACCAGGCTCTCCCATCCCTCCACCCCCCTCCCTCCAAGTCCCTCAGTTTGTTTCTGTGTTCAAAGTCTCTGTTGTTTCGTTTCCCTCCCTAGATTAGGGAAAATGAAGTCTTTAACAAATGTTAGATCAGCTCATTATTTCATGCCTTTCTTTAATGAGCACCAACATTTACCTAGTACCACACACAAAAAGTTAACTTAGTAAAAATTATAGTGTTTTCAACAAATGGTGCTGGAACATTCAGATATCTACATGTAAAAAAGATGAATTTAAAACCTTAATCCATAACACATATGCAAATGAACTCCAAATGGATCACAGATCTAGGCTGAAGAGCTCAACTATTAAAACTTTGGAGGAAAACATCAGTGGTATTGAGGTATGCAAACATTCTTATATGTTCCATAAAAACGCAAAAAATAATACTGATAAATTGAACTTTAGCAAGATTAAAAATGTGTTTTTCAAAATATACCACTAAGAGAATGTATCTGGGAGAAATTATCTATAACATAAGTCAGTGGAAGATTTTAATAGTCACTTCACAAGAGAAAGATAGTTGACCAGACTATGACAAGATACTAACAACATAAGTCATCAGATAAATGTAAACTGAACCACAATAGGATACTCCTTCACATATGCATCACAATGACCCAAACTGAAAAGGGTGGACAGACCAAATACCAGCAAGGATATGGAGTAGCCATAATTCATAACTACTTTTGGGAATGTAAATGGTAAAACCCATGGAAACTGTGGGCATTGTTTCAAGAATTCAACATAAACCTACGTTGTGACCCAACCATTCCATTTCTAGGTATCAGCCCAAGAGAAATTAAAATATCTGCCCATACAAGTGACCAAAGAAACTTTACTTTTAATAACTAAAAACCGGAGGGGAGGGGGAAAAACAAGAACAAATCCATTTTCATCAACAAAGAATAAATAGAATATGGCATAACCATACAATAGAATACTATTTGGCAATAAAAAGAATGCACTTTTGGGGCACCTGGGTGGCTCAGTCATTTAAGCGGCTGCCTTTGGCTCAGGTCCTGGTCCTGGGATCAAGTTCCGCCTGGGGCTCCCTGCTCAGAGGGGAGCCTGCTTCTCCCTCTCCCTCTGACCCTCCCCCTGCTCCTGCTCACTGTCTCAAATAAAATCTTTAAAACAAAAATAAGTAAAAGAATGCACTATTGTTACAAAGAGAAAAATGAATTTATCTTAAAAATTACTAAGAAAAAAAAAGCATACATGGCATATAATTCAAATCTACATACAATTCTAGCAAATGCAAACTAACCCAGAGCCAAATGAATTAGTGGTTGCCTGGAAACCAAGGGTAGGAAGCAGGATGAATCACAAATAGGCACAATGACATTTTCGTTGGTAACAGAAATATTTGTGATGACATTTTATGGTGGTATGTGAAAACTCCAGTTTTCAATTTTAAATATATTGCTTATTATATTTCAAAGAAAGCTGAGGGACACCTGCATCGCTCAACCTCTTAAGCGTCCAACTCTTGGTTTCTGCTCAGGCCTGATCTCAGGGTGGTGGGATCCAGCCCCATGTCGGGCTCTGTGCGGAAGGGGGTTGGGGGGGTCCTCATCAGGATTCTCTCTCTTCCTTTCCCTCTACCCCTCCTCCTGCTTGCTCTCTAAAATAAATAAATAAATCTTCCCACGAAAGTGTGAAAAATTAAAGGATTAATGTGTCAATCTAATTTTTCAAAATCCAGTCTCCAGCTCTTGTGTAAAGAAATGTCGAATACATCCAAAGTAATTTAGGCTATTTACATACCAGAGTTCTAATTCAGGAAACCCAAATAGCAGGTTTCCAGAAAAACTTGGCAAACCAACTACCTAATAATTATACAAACTTTATTCTGTTAAAGAGACGGGCAACATAGGAACCCACTCTTGACATATCACACCGTATCCTTGCAACATAAGGTATAACACAGGAAAAGGTGAGCTCTAGTCTACAGGATACCTTTGTGATTCTATCAACTCTCCCAATTTCAAAACGGACTAACTGAACTCTAGGAAGCTGTAAGCTACTTTGGGGCCAGGTGCTTTGTGGATGCTTCCACTCATCACTCTGGAATTACCAACATATGCAATCAACAAGGCTGCAACTGGTAATTAACTTTCTAGGGCAAAGGTTGCAAGCTGTTGCCACCCAAATACATTTCCTTTGGCCTGCAGTTTTAGGGTTTTTCTTTCCCCCATATCTTTTTTTTTTTAATCAGAAAATAATGGGTGTTGGGCTGGGAAAGGACCTATGGCAGGACCCACCCAATGCAACCATTGTTATCATCTTTGGTTACTTCAAGCACCCTCCCCAACCATCCTCCATTTCCCTCACCCTCCAGACCGGAGTTCCCTGCTTTCCAAGCACGACTTTCCCCACGTAGCCAGACAAACCACAGACCATGTCATCCTCACCTGCACAGCCCCCACAAAAGCTAAAAGAGAGGACACCCCATTCTGCAACGTCTGGGACACACCCAGATTTGTGCCTCAGAGGGTCAGCAGGAGGCTGGCCCACAGTGCAGAGAGGTGTGCCATCCGACTATGATGAGAGGGATGGTCTCACATTAGACCCGTGGTTCTCCCACGAAATGAAATAGTCTTCCCGGCACAACCTGGGTTCTTGGGAAGATCTGGCCCCAGACCACCAGAAGCCAGGGGGACTAACGAGTACACAGGCTCCAGCTGGTCCTTAGCCCCTCGGGCTCCCCATCCAGGACACTGTTTTCCAAAAAGAACTAGGCTTCACCAACTTAGCACACTTCATGCAGAATGGGCAGAAAGAAAGAAACAAGCCAATACATTCAAAAATACATGACACAGAACAAAACCCAGGCACTCACTTGCTGCTGCCCCAGTATCTGGGAGGTATCTGGAAGCTGCTGCAGGATATCACCACTGCCTGTTTCTGGAAGCTTCTCCGGTAGACTCGACTCAGTGCCTTGCTCTCCATTTTGACCCACCGCAACTGCTACACCCTGGGACCAGAAGCTGGCCTCTTTCCCTGGAGCCCTGCCCGCAGGAACTTCTCTGCCTTCTGACAGAATGGGGGACACCTAAGGACTGGGTCTTGCAGCATGGTGCCGGGGAAGCAAATGGAGCCTGCAGGGTGCATGTGTGGCTCCTAATGAAGGAGCAGCGAGAGGATGGAGGGAAGTGCTAAGCATTCCCACCTGCAGTGGCTGCCCAACCTCTCTTTAAGTTGAAGAAGAAGCAAGGTCTCAAGGGAATCTTGGACGTCCTACAGGTGGCCTGCATTGCATTTTACAAATGAGGGAGTTTCACATAACAAAGCATTGACTGCAAACTGCTGTTGATCAGTTAGAAGCTCTGGGTAAGGCCCACATTTCTGCCTGGCAACTGGGGGCCGAAATGTGTAGTTGGTGCTGCAATGACCTGGACCTTGATTCTCCCTTTCACCACAATTTCTTTTACTCTTGTCTTACACCCTGCCTGCTTCACTCATTTACATCCCCAGTCTGATGCCAGCAGCCATGTGAGCTGGTGACCCTTGTCTGGTGAGCGTGTGGCAATCTGACCTGGAAGTTAAAATAACATCTGCCTAACCCTTTACCCAGTCCCACTTCCATGGGTGGGTGGGTGGGGGAGCGACCTGCAGTTCAGGCCCTGGATGCTCTTTTTAAAATTGAATTATGATAAGAGAAGGTAGCGGCAGTGGTTACAGATTAACAACTGAGAATGAACGAGGTTATCATCATTGCCTTATTCTTCATCCAAGCTGCTTGCCATGTACGCAACTGAGATCATGAGAAAAAGGGACACCTGACAGGGAATTTTGTAAAGAGAAAGTGCTCTTAGCCGTGGGAGTAAGATAGGATGCCACAGGGGAAAGATAACTGGGACGCCAGTGCGCCAAGAAAATGGGAGAAAGGGATCGCCTGTGGAAGGAAATAAGGCTGAGCATCTACTCCATCTGCTGCTTACCACTACCTTCCAGCTGCCTCCAAGGGTGTTAAGCTCCCTTTACTGTAGCTGTTTCCTCAGTGTCCCTCAACCTTTTCAACTATGCCCTTGTTTTGCATCCAGCTGAGAGCTTTTCTAAAAACCCGTGCCTCTGGCTATGCGTTTGGAATGAAAATGCACACTAATGCCCATTATTTAGAACACGCAGAAATGAAGGAGCCACTAACATGCAGTCTGCAGAATAGCATCCATTAATCATCACATACTTATAAAGAGATGCATATTTTCTCCTAAATCATGAACACATTCATTATACCAGATGGTAGAGTCTCACATACAGGGTACAGTTCCACTGCAAAGCTGAAATGATCCTTTCAAGGTCCCTTTGTGAGCAACATACATTGTATTTGAAAGTAACTCTTTGAGGAAGCCCGAGGTGTTACTGAGCAGAAATTTACAAGTGCAATAGTAGTTAATATTCTGAACTACCTCACCTCTGAAAGTTAGACACTGCTTGCTTGCTTTCTTCCCACATCCAGTGCTACTTTTCAAAGGTAATATTTGCCTAACTCTACTAGATTTAAACACACACACACACACGCACACACACACACACACACACACACACACACCCCTTACACATACCAGACATTTGCTTTTTCAGAAATATTTAACTTTAAAAAAAAATCTGATGCATGGGCACAAGGAGTGTGAAAACCATTAAAAACTAAGCAAGAAAATACTTGATTCACGTGTCTCTATCTTATGCAGGATAAGCTCAGTACATTTTAGATGGGATG